>JARVGW010000346.1:8565989-8620577 GCA_031762495.1 Anablepsoides rubrolineatus | reverse complement strand
TCTCGTAATATTACGACTTTAAACTCGTAATATTACGACTTTAAACTCGTAATATTACGACTTTAAACTCGTAATTAAAAAAAAAAAAAAATCTCGTTGTGTGGCCCTAATACTCCGTCGTAGAAAAGTCCTTAATAAAGTCCTTATTTTTAGGAGGTCTTTAAACAGCAGCGCAAAGGGTGGGGCGGGTGTGGCCCAACTCAAATGTCAGAAGTTCAAAGCTTGAATAAAAATCCGTAGAAAGTTGTTTACAGCCGAACTTCTTCTTAAAAACAGCTGCTACACCTCCACCACGTCCAGAAGATCTCGGTGCATTAACATATGAACAATCCATGGGTAGAAGATCAGAGAAACAGCTTGACTCACCAACGCTCAGCCAGGTCTTCGTCACCAACATAAAATCCAGATCTCGGGTGGTAAACAAATCATTCAAAATAGCTGCTTTGTTTGCTAGCGATCTAGCATTAACAAGTCCCATCCTGGTCAGAACTGGGTTCTTTCTTGTCCTGGCTGCACGACACAGCGGCTGTAAACTTCGATGGTTTATTCCGCCCGAACGGAGACGTACCAAAAGGCTGGCAAGGAAAAGTTGTCAGCAGGCCAGCAACAGGTACCAAACAGGTGGTAGCTGGAACCAGAGAGCGCCAGTGAATGGTGCAATGGGTTTGTCGCTTAGGCCCACCCAGGATGGGGAAAAGGGATCCAGCAGGCGATGCCAGGAAGGCTTTTACTTTCCCCGGCGTCTCCGACGCGCTCCCAGTAGAGGCACGACAGTGCCATGTAGGATGTAAGCGGCAACATCTGTCAGGAGAGGTGGAAGGGGGGCCTCCTGTTCCCTAAAGTTAGTATGTCCCAGGTCCTGAGCAGCAAGATGTATATTTAAGAGGTCCTGGCGATCATATACCAACAGAGAGTCTCTCCATATGCAAAAATAATTATAAAAATGAACAAAAATACATATAAACTGTGCAGAGAGAGACGGCAAGCCATATGCACCGGCGCTATCTTGTATCCACTTATCCACCAGCTATAGTATCCACTTTCTTCAATGTTTCCACAACTTTGTTTTTGGTTCTGTTACTGTGGGAATAGCTGTGTTAGTTTATCACACAGTATGATCATTTTTTATCATGGATGGAGAGGGTGCAACATAAAGTTGAATCTCACTGGGTGCATCTGTAGGAAAGTAGTTGGTGAATCGAAATTGTTGGAAAATGGGTGAATTTCAGTTGCAATCTCACTGATTTATGAACAATCATGATCAACCATCCTTTTATTAGTACACACTAATAACTATTTGCTCTAGTAAGCCAGCAGTTTAAGTGTAACATTTTTAAATTGTGTGTCTATAAATTAAAAGAAAAATGTACTTAAGGTACAGTGACGCTTTGTTGCACAGTTTCTTTTAATAGGAGAAAAATTATACTTTTTTTTTTCAACCAAACAAGAAGCGAGAAAAGAGGAACAAAAGAGAAATACGATCTTGTGCTATATTTTATGAGTCCTCCTACTAACACATTTTAGATCAGTTGGAGGCTTTTCAGAGAACATTTGTGTCTAATAAAACAAATTTGCAATGTTTTAATTCTTGAAGTAATAAAGAGCTTTACATTTTTCAGATCCCCTTCATTCACCCAAAGCAGCTCTAGTTCCACTGGTTTGAGCCACTTCGGCTGCTGTTGTGGTTCTTCACTGCTCTGAAAACCGGCTCAATATTTTTTTAGCTTCTCCCGGCGCGCCGCCATCATTTGGAAAATCTCAACTTGCTCTTAATAAACTACGTCATCCAGGCAGCTCCACTGGCCAGTTGTGACTGCTACATGCTTCGGCACCTCCACGCCCCAAACAGTGTCGGCTTTAGTACTACCTCGAGAGGAGGTCTGATAAAGTGGGCCGAAAGCGGGCGGGAGCCACAATGGAAATACACAAAATGAGTGTGGAGTAGGGTGGAGCCGAACCGAATCGTGTAGGTGGAAAAAGGACTGATGAGTAGTTCTAGGTCATTACAAATTTGGCTCCAAATGGAAACCACTCAACACAAACAGACAGAATAATAGTACCCCTGTGGAAAGCTTTGGGATGTTTGTAAACCAGTGTGCTAGTGGCTACTTAAGCAGTGTCTGAGGTTTCTTCAGGAAATGCTAGCAACAAATGTGCATGTTATCTCAAACTTGTGTTGTACGTTGAACTTAACTGTCACTATTCCTTGTTTTTTTTTTTTGTTTGTTTTAATTCCATATTTTCTTCTTTTTTCAGATCTGCATGCAAGGTGATCTCTGGCTCTGTGGTGATCCTCAGTCAACATGAATGACTAGGCTCAGCTCTCCAAGGGAAAAAATGGCTTTTGTAATATCCCCACCCTACCACCTGGCATGTGACCCCAGCTGCCTTTGAAGGACCTGTCAGCTGTTTATGGGAACCATCAATTTTTCTGCGCTTTTGCGGATTTAAATTTTTTTAACGCCACTTTTCCTTTTTTTAACCCCACTGTCGGGTCAAAGCAGCAGTGCTTTGCAAAAGTCTTTGGTTACAACAAGACCATGGCAAACAACTCGTACAGTGGGGTGAAGAACTCTATGATGGAGGCCAATCATGATGGAGAGTTTGGCTGCACACTCAAAGAACTGCGTTCCCTAATGGAACTGAGAGGCGCTGAGGCGCTAAGCAAAGTAGGAGAATCTTATGGGGATACTCATGGACTCTGCAATCGATTAAAAACATCACATGTAGATGGTACGGTAACTGTTTTAAATTCAACTCAACCTACATTCAGTGTGTTACAACATAAGTACTAGTAGTGAGTTCAGTTGGGAAGATAACATACTACACAAATATTTCTGAAGATGTATCATTGTCCCTGGCTTATGCATACCTTGACTTCACTCCCTTGGAAACATTCGTATGCTAGACAGGTGGCCAGGCAGTCTATTTCAAGACACATGGTTATGTCCCTTACACCCTCCATCTTCCCCTTTCACCTCTCAGTGTGTGTGTGTGTGTGGCCTTGTTTGTCCTACATTGTGGGGCCCAGTTTTAAGGAAAATGCAGCCTTGTGGGGACCGGATGCTCTTTGTGGGACCCAAAGCCTGGGCCCCACAACTTCGGAGGCTGATTTTGGGTGGGGGGGTTAGATGTGAATTGAATTACCGTAGGTTAGTATTAGGGTCAGGTAGGTACCTGTGAGATTAACTTTAGGGTAAATCGTCAGGGTTAGGATATAAAATTACCAAAAAATGAATGGAAGTCGATGGATGGGCCCCACAAGCATATAAAAACAAGTTTGTGTGTATGTGTGTAGGTTTCAGACAGACCAGCTGTTTGCTTGGACATAGCACTAGCACACAGGCATATCATTGTTCCACGTGTGGTGGTTAGAACAGAAGGCCACAGGGCTGTTTAGTAATGTTTAAAACAAGTTACCAAAAAGTCTATTTCCTCAAGATTCATAAGTTGTGTAAATACCAAGTTTTGTTTGGGCAGAGGGTTTGGTTAATAGTAGAACATTATACAGGTGCTGTTTTTTTATTTTTTGCTACCTTTGTCTGAGTTTGTCATTCTATAGACAGACTGCTTAATCGGCAGTATGACCTTGACTGAACTCTTATGGGAGAGGATTTTCAATTTGATCCCAGATTAAAACGGCACCACATATTCACTGTAACAGCAACGGTTCTTTGTATGCAATGCCTCAAAGCAAGGAAACGTTTTCCTGGGCTTCATCAAACGGATCGTAATATGATAAATACCATGCTTTACTGCAGTGGAAACCATCTCTCATTCTAGTTCCAATCATTATCCTACTATTTAAATCACGACCTTTAATTTTGTTAGTATGATAAGTGGAACACCATGTTGTCGTCTTGCTGTTTTAGCAGCTTTTAGGCCCTTTTCTATTCTGCAGAAGAAGAATAGTTATTTATTAGTTGGGTGGCTTTGAGTTGTCTAAACATGTATGTAGCTCAAGTTGGTTAACGTAAAATCCTGTCATACTTGTTACCAAATGACATTGAACATTCCTGTTCAACTTGCAAAGTGTACTCTACTCTAGAATGTAGTTTATTAAAGTCCCAAAGCTCTTTTAGCATTTTGGCATTGTTTGACAGACATGAAGCACATAGTTTTGACAAAGTTGCTTCTGCACCAAAGCTGACTAGTTCAACACTGTTTCTTCTCAAAGCAGAGCTGTTCCAGTTGGTATGCAGCCATTGACTTTTGACACTTCAGAGTTTCAATCAGCTCATTCATCATCTGCTTGAGAAAATAGTTGTTATGTAAGATTACAGGAGCCTGACAGTCACATTTTCGCTTTTAAAATTCTAAATCCAAAGTATAACTGAAGGACTGGGATGTTCTTTCAGTCTTTGCACTTACAGTAGTTTCTTAAATTTATAGGTATGGTCCTTTTGAATGAGGCTGAATGTAGTTTATTGTAATACTGCAGTTTTTCATGTTACCACAAAAGGCTCAATTTCACAAAAGATCTCCTATTCAGTTAGAATTCAGTTCACTTTGATTCAAGTTGAATGGATAATTAGCATACCAATGCCTTGGATTTAAAAATAGTTAATTATTCTAGCTGCTTCATAAATTGTATTACTGAGCACTGCCAAAAACTTTACATGTATCTCTTCAAAGAGTGTACTTTTTTGTAGCTCATATGTTGAGGTTACATGACGGTGTCAAGAAGAAAGGAAGTGCTTGGCAACACATGTAGTTCTGCCAGCTGGTCTGGTGTAAAACACGTTTACTTCCTCTATGTGCAAATACTTTTTTATCCATTAGTCAATATTTAAATTTACAACTTCTAGTTTTTCATGTTTCTCCATTGTTGCATTGTTAAATATCTAGACTCAAAGCCACGTTAGAGAGGACTGACATGTTTATGTTGCAACATGTGATATTACTGAAACATGTGATAGTTCAACATGAGATAGCTGTAAGTTTTTGTTTGTTTGTTTTTTTGGCATTACTGGGAAGTTTGCCAAGCAGGGAAAATTCCATTTGTAGTGTCATCTGGTTTATGTCAACTATAGGTAATTTGTAATTAGAGCACACTGCATTTAGACATTTCTTAGTCTTTGCCACATATCAACAGTAAAATGTGTGTGCTGGGATGTATTCACACAAAATTATCAACACATTCCCTGCATTAACACAGTACTGTTTTTCATCCTAATGGAACAGTTTTTCTCTTTAAGTCTAATTGCACAATTACACTTTTCAAACCAGTAAATTAACAATGCCCTATTTGTCGTTTTTATAGTCATTCTTTTCTCTGTGGTATTTTAGTTGTGGTCAAATGTCTCTGGTTGATTGGTTTCTGTTATTTGGACAGCACAGATAAATCCATGTTCCTTTTATCCATCACAACCCTTCATTCATTGTGTAGATTTGTTGAATGGTGGTTTTAATTTGGGAGTTTGTCATTAAATCTATATTTGAAGTGCTATGCATGGAACCTTTGACTGCAGATGGATATATGCATGACCTAATCGTACATCTGGGGTGGGTTTGTTTGAACATAGGGAGAAATCTTCATTGATTTTTATTAGTATTGGTCTTGGAAAACACTGATTTGGGTTTGGGCTGTAAATATTTCTTGTTCATTGAACTTTTATTGAAAACTGCTTCTCATTCTGTTTTATGCAATTTTAGGGGCTTCTTATAGATTCCTAGTTTTTTATGTATATATAATGTATTCCTATATATTGTATATTATTGAAGTCTACTGGTTGTGCATGTTAGTCAGAGATGGTTCTTTTTTAGGCTGATTACCCAACCTGTTTGTAATTGGCTTAGGTGTTTTTTTTATAGATATAGATTCGTAGTTTGTCTGATCTGTAACAAGTTGACGATGGCATGTAGCCAAAACGCGTCATGTTTTCTGCCCTGATTTAAAATAATGGTATTTTTTGGAGTTAAATGGTTATCTCATTTTTATGATTCTTCAGAACCGGGCACCCATTTACTCTTTTCCCTTTTTTGTAAGGAAATTTGAGTTGTGCGCACTAAAAAAAAAATTCTTATTAATATTATTATACAAAACAAACTGTTTAACTGGAGATGCAGTGAGAAATTTACTTGCGATTGGCAAAAAATCATATTTTCTACAAAGAAATGCCTACTGCTCTTTGGAAGAAATGAGGCTTCAGCAAACAGTAACCACTGATTAAAGAGGAGAAGTTGTCCTTTTTATTCTTTTGAGCTTTTAACCTATGTGTCATGAAACACGTTTGATTAGGAACTGTTGGCAGCCTGTTGGGAAAACTTTGGACTGCGTTAGGTTTTATTTACTGATACAAAACCTGCTATTATTAGCAATGCTAACTGTTCTAATAATGCTAATAATAAAAATGTGGCAAATAAATGGTAAAAATGTGTTATATATTGTAGATGTTGTGGCAAACATCCTTAAATTCTTTGTAACTATTGGATTAAACTTGGCAAGAAAAATAAGAGATCCTGGGACCACAGAGGGAAGGCTGGATACTTGGATAGAAAGAAACCTTATTCAGTGTGGATAAAAATCAGGTTCCTCAAACTGTTAAATGTAAACATAGAGGTGTTTGGATTACAATGGTATTAACATGACAGTGGTTTAAAAAGTTACTAAGGGTATTTTAAAAAGCTGTAAACATCTGTAAACTAGAGGTCTGTCAGTTTACTGCCTCAGTTTTTGAAAATCATTTGAACTAATTGAAACATTTATAGACAAACATTAAAACTACTCACCAAGAGTCAGTATATGTTTATATTAGACAGATCATTATAATTTCCAGCATTTAATTAAAATTTTATTTTTTATTTTTCCAAGAGTTTCTGCTCTGGTGGTGATTTGCATCATTTACTGAATGAAATAACTACTGAAATATTTAAAAAGAAAATTTGTCTTAATAAAAATAAATGAATTAATCTTGGACAGAACTAAAACAATTTTATTTGGAAATAACTGTTCTATTTAACATTGCTGTATTAATCTTTTGAGGTATGCAAAGAAAAGATCAAATCAAATTCAGATTATCTAGAGAATATTTTTTTACCAGTAAAAGATTTTCTATTTCACAGAAATTTTTAACCCCCAAACTATCTACTTCTCCAAATATAAGCTGCTTTTTTCCAGTCAGCAGATAGAATTCAACAGGATTTAAGTTTTCAGTCTGAAAAATCTAATTTATTCTCTTCTTTTCTTAATTTTGTTAATCTCCAACATCTACTTTAAATATTTTTTTTTCTGCAGCCAATAATTCATTAACACTGTGTTGGTTGAAAGTTTTTTGTGTGCTGTGAGTCATCAAGCAAAATTTTTTTCACCTTTACTGCAGATGTCTTTCAATACTTTGCATCACTTGAAGCAACAGAGGGGCAAATTTCATTTAAAATGTATAAATATTTTGTATTTTTAGTAATTCTAATCCTATAGAGAAATCGGAACCAACAAACTTAGTATCAGCAGATCAGTTCTGTAGAAGAAGCCTAAATTGTTATAAGTTATTTGTGTTATATCCTTCTGATTAATTAATAACCGGTTCTAGACATAGTGTGATTTATTGTTTAAATATTTGAGTGTTTTTTTTTTTTTTAGGTTAGATAACTTCTAATATTATTTTACACTGGCCACACCTGGACAAAGTAAGCTGATTTAAAAGCAGGCATTATGATGGAGCTGTGTTTTTACTGCAGGACTGGTTTGTTCAGTAAAACATTGGCAGAAGTTAAAAAGAAGTTGTTATGCTAACGTGTTTAGGAAATGTTACTTTTTGAGTAAAATTATAAATAAATTTACTCTTGGAACTGTAATCATGGGAAACCTTAAATTAATAGTAGCACATAAACCAATTCACAGCATTTCCCCCCAAAGTATTAGTGTATAAATAATAAACTGTCATATCAACCAAACTCAACAAAACCAAGCAAAGGATCTTGTTCTATATATCAAATATTGGCTTTTGTGATTTCTAAAGATAAAAACTGACTGGGTGACTTCTATCTGATTGCTGACCTAAAATTTGCTTAATAGTCTGTTAAAAGCAGAACCAATGTGTATTTGTTGCATGTATGTGTTCTGTTTGTAATTGTAGTATGGCTCAACTTGGGGTCAAAAAAAATCTTTTGAACTGTTTATGTGGCAAATATGTGGTGATGCATTTGAATACAGTTTTGTGATGATGTCACTTAGCTGATTCTCTTATCCCAACCTCTTTATTGACACACTGTGGTATGATACTAATCCAGCTCCATAACTTTGGTGTTTGAGTTAATTAAAAAGAAAAAAAAATGTAATGGCACTAGCTTAAAGATGCTTTATTTTTTGCTCTCAGTGTAGCTAATTTTTTGGTCTCAAATATAAGGCTACAACTTGACACACAATTATCACATTAGAATATCTGTTCTTCTGTCTAATGTAGAATTCTGATGAGGATTAAATAATTTTTTATTTTAATTTATCCATATGCAAGTTAATAATGAAGGATTAAAACGACGGTTCCTTGTAGGGTCAAATGGGAACAAGCATTCAAAGGAAATGGTTGCTAATTACCTGCTAGACTTGAGTGCTAAAATGACGGGGAGCCAAGGCCAGAACATTTTTTTGTTTGTGCATTCAATGGAGAGGTAACACCTTGATCGCCCTGTCACTTGTATTTATTACTCCAATTCAAAGGGAGAATGTGGTGTAAAATTAAACGGGGTATTAGCTGTCAGCATGTTTTCATTAGAGGCAAACAGAATTAAAGGAGACGGTGAGAGACAGCCAGGAAGCAGCAACAGGCAGCTAAACCTCCCAGCTTTTTTTATGTGCTGGTGAGTCATCACTCTTTTAACCTCCTTTAGAAACTATGTTACCATTGGTTATATTTCAATAAAACATGTAACAAAATGATTCAGATTTATTTTAAGTTTTAGTGGCATCATGGGAATTAGCAGTTTACTCAGAAGTATAAAAAAGGCAAAAACATGCTAATGTCACTCCAGGTCAAACGTTAGAGCTACCATTATTCTTCTTTCACATAGGATGCAGCAGGAATTTGTTGCTGGCATTGGGCGCAGAGCAAGAGAGGACGACACGTAGGATAAAGTGTATCCAAGTTGGCTGTAGTTGCTGCTTGACAAAAAAGGAAAAGGAAGCAGCTAGTCTTTCTATCTGCAAACTCAAATGCAGGATCTCTCTGTAAAGCTGGGAGAGGAAAGTCCTGACATGGGGGGGGAGGAGGAGATGAGCAGCAGCAGGTGCAGGTTCACAATGTCCCTAGGACAAGGAAGGAGTTTTGACAGTTTGAGCTTGTTTAAGAACTGAATGTGTACTGTGGCTTATTTCAGTTTGATTTAATTGTTGCTAGAAGCAGTGTATTGGTCTGTTAGCATGCTGAAGAGAATCTGTTGAAACTTAAAAAATAGGAGCTTTTAATCACATATAAAACAATCTGCCTCTAATATGGCAGTGGGTGTATGTTTTTATGTTGAAATGTTACAGACCCCAGCACCCATGCTGAACTTGTAATGCTGTTATTGCACAAGTGACTGGCATGCAGAACACGTTCTTCTGTTGCGGACGTAAATGGATTTAGAAGGAGAGTGTAAGAACTTACTGCATCCTTTGTACCAGTATGTCCGTTTTAAAACCTTTGCTTAACTGATAAGTTTAACTTTTATGGAATGCTATATTTTAGCTCAAGCTGTATGATATACTTGGGAAAAACTCAAATCACTGCTTATTTTTGATGCAATATTACAGTTTTCTAGATTTAATAAATCACTTACTACCACCAACATTTATGCTGAAGAATATGTCCTGATGTCCTGGGTTGTTGGATTGCTGGATAGATTCTTGATCTTAAAGCAAAAATTCAAAATAACTCTTTTGCAAGTATTAGATTTTATTTTTGCTCCTGTGCACCTAATTGATATGCATTTGAGACTCATAACAAGATTACAAGACTATTAGAAAACATATTCTATTTAATGTTTTGACACAGAAATATCTAAAATGTGCCGAACAGAGCTTCACAGACCAGACTTGGAAAAACGCTGACATAGATTGTTCCATTGATAGGACTTAAATATTTGGCTTTGAAAATAACCTTAAATGAACTAAATGGTTTATATGTTGAAATATTTAGTATTTGAGGGATCATATATTAATCATTAGGCATAAAAAAGCAAAAAAAAAATTGGGTTTTATAACAAAATTAAATACCTTCAGTTATTGTTGGGCAGGTCCCACTGGTAATAAATTACCAGTCTGCCTTGTCACCCTTATTTTACAACTTATAGCAGTTCAGCTCTTGCAAAACTTTGCACACTGATTGCTGCAAAATGATTATTGCAGAAGCCAGTCTTTGTGGTTTTCAGTATATTTGCAGTTGTTCAATATATTGTATGCATGCATAACATAGACAACTGTACAAGCTTTTCAAAATAAACTACCCTGTCTTAAAATCAAGTCTTTATATTTTAAAATGCTGTTTTGCTGTTTGGCAATGAAAAAATCTGCCTTTGCCTGACTGAAGTGGTGAGATATGTGACGTACGGTTGTGCAGCATTGTTTGATGTTGGTGCACTTAAGTTTTAGAAATTAGGCTGTAAGAGATGAAGTCATGAGGCTTGGTACTGATATAAAGTCATATTTTCAGGCCTGTCCTAAAACCCTGAACAAAAAGATGAACAGTTGGGAGATTCTTTCTCCACAAATCAACGCTAATTATTTTGGTCTGTGCTGCATTTTTTTTTCCTTTTTTGATTTTAATTAGGAACAGTTTAAAGCATCTTCACATATTGTCTTTGTAAGAGATTTGGTCTGTTTTGGCATTTTTTTACAAACTGTAAAAATTACTAGTTTTTTTTTTCCACAGATGAGTGGTAAATTGCAGATTGTTTACCCAAACTTAGTCTCATGTGTTTATTTGAAATTTCATTTCTACTCTGTGAGTCTGTCCAGTCTTTGGTCCGACACAGTTGTATTTTATGCACCTTTCTGTCATATCACAACTCTTTCGTAGTCTCCGTCAAATCGGCAATCATCTCCAACCCCAGCCCACCCCCATCTGCCTGTCAGTAGCAGTTTCATAGTCACTCCTCCTATGGTCCCAATTCTACTCCACCTCCTCTCTTCCATCCTCACACACACACAGAGACCTCCATCCAGTCTGTACATGCACCCACACACAGTCAGCATGAATAGGACTAAAAACCTGTCATCTATCATCAAATGTGTGGAGGCTCTTTTGAATATATAATTGTACTTTCAATGTGGAGGCATTTGAATGAGTTGTTCCAGAAAGCTTTCCGAGCACAACAATGAATGGTTCTTGGGCCAAACAGACATTTAATGTGTCAGAGGTTGAGGCTGCAATGGAACTGCCGCTCACAAAAGCACCTGTGTGTCTAAATCTGATTCAACCTTTAGTCACTTGGTTGTTTCATTGAAAAACCAGTTTGTGGGATTCCATCTGACCTTTCTGGGCTTCTGTTTTGCCTGAAAGAGGTGAAAATGGTTTTACGAGCCCCACAGAACGTATGTCATTGTCGTCAAGTATTGTCTCTGTCACAAATGCTTATTCTTTTTAGAAATGAGGCTGACACCCTGTGTGGAGTACAGCTCACTGATTTTTACTCTGTTAACTGCAGTAACTCATCCAAGTTTAGACTAACTATTTTATTGTTTGTAATGATTTGACGTGTCACCCCAATAAAGATTGTAGGAATAAAATCCTTTTTTTTTTTCTATCCTTTTTCTCCTACAGGTCTAAGTGGACAGCCAGGGGACATTGAGAAGCGGAAAACAGTATTTGGACAAAATTTTATCCCACCCAAAAAACCCAAAACCTTCTTACAGTTAGTGTGGGAAGCACTACAGGATGTCACACTAATTATCCTTGAAGTGGCAGCCGTCATTTCACTAGGCCTTTCTTTTTATAAACCACCAGATGCCGAAAGAGACCGTAAGAAACATATGTATATTTCTGTATAAATTCTATTGTCCTTTGAAGGTTTTTTTCCTTTTACATTTAGTATACTGTTCTAAGTCTTTGTCAAAGTGTTTTGTTATGGTGTCTGCAAACATCAGTAAACTTTGAGACATTTGTCAATGATTTTTACGTCAAGTCTTATTGTACCTCTATCCCTGTGTAGATTGTGGAAAAGCTGCTGGTGGCGTGGAGGATGAAACCGAGTCAGAAGCGGGCTGGATCGAGGGGGCCGCCATTCTCCTGTCGGTCATCTGTGTCGTGGTGGTGACGGCATTCAATGACTGGAGTAAAGAGAAGCAGTTTAGGGGCCTCCAGAGTCGCATTGAGCAGGAACAGAAATTTACTGTTGTCCGTGGAGGACAAGTTATTCAAATTCCCGTGGCTGAGATTGTGGTTGGCGACGTAGCACAAATAAAATACGGTAAGAAGAAAATATTATTTGCCTTCCTGGCATAACTTTAAATGAATGTTTGTTTTATAGATAAAACTAGAACAGAAGCCTTTAAAGATTTTGCTGTCTTAGCCAAAATAAATAAAAATGATTTTAAAATAATAGTAAAATTACTTGCATAACAATAATTACTAAATGTGTTTGTGTGTTTTAGGTGACCTCTTACCTGCTGATGGAGTTCTTATACAAGGGAATGACCTAAAAATTGATGAGAGCTCGCTCACAGGGGAGTCTGACCATGTCAAGAAAACACTAGAAAAAGATCCAATGCTGTTATCAGGTAACTTTAAGCCTCAATTTATTTATTTTTGTAATAAGATTGTCTGCATTATTTTGACACGAACACCTGCCATGATTGGTGGATTATTTTAATACTATGTCAACATTTTTACACCATTTTGAAGCTTGTTATTATTCAGGTTTGGTATTTTTATTGGGGTAATGATGACCACAGAACACTCATGGATGCAGTGAAGGAGGATATGCAGAGAGTTGGTGTGACAGAAGAATGTTAGGGATAGGTTGAGATGAAGGCGGATAATTTATATATTTTCCTTGATCTGAGAGCGTGGATATAATTCAGGATAACGATAGCAGGATTTATTGTAAAGGAGTGGTTTAGTTAGTATGAGACATGTCTTTCACACATGGAATGAACACTAATAAGTTCAGATTCTAACTTTGTTAGATTTGGAATAATTTATCCTAGACGATGACTGAGGTGAAGCTGGCAGAGCTACTGTAATATGATAGGAGAGCTGCATTAAGTCTTTTTTAAAACATGTAAAGATTCTCACTGCAGTGATTACTGTGAAACTTATTAATTCAATGATTTAACAAATGTCTGCTGTAATCAAAGTAAAAGATGTTCCAATACTATGTGAACCTTTTGTGGCCAGGTAGAGCATGTCCAGGTGTTAGGATAGCTGCTTTAAATAAAGTGAATTGGTATTGCTCTCCTGTTGCTCAGTAAGTGGTTATCAGCAGTGTAGCTTCTAAATGAAGAGTAAGAGTGTTCAGCTTTCTTTGAGTTTTTCACCAAAGTTTTTGTTCTCCAAAATAGAAGTGTTTTTACTCACTTAGTTTTCTCTCTCTCTCTAAAGTAAAAAGCTCTCTTGTGTAGTTTATCTGGCTCCCTTTTGGCACACCTTGTGCGTATTCAACTTTCTAGAAGTACTTTTTGAGCACAGGCTGTAATTTTTTGTAACAAAAGTAAGAAAGGTATCTTCTGACTAGCACAGTAAAAATAAAATGTTTTTTGTATGTTCTTTTCTCTCATACAATGATGCTTCTGTTTTCCTCTATATTTTTATTTTTATAAATTGTGAAGATTTGTTTTGAGTGGAATGGAGAGCTTGAGCTGCAGCCTCTCATTGCCTCTCATCCTCTCTCTCGCATTAAATCGCCAAAAATAAAAATAGGCCTTTGATTAAAGACTGTTGATTAAAGGTTTGGTGGGTCTATGCATTAGTGACTGTTTCTTTCTTCCTTTTTACTGCACCATTATTTGTATTTATTGCTTTTGTCTGAGAACTTGCTGTTTTTTCCTCGCCCTTCATGTGTAGCTTAACACACCACTTTAAAGCCAGGCTAAACTACCTTTTTGTATAAAAGAATCTAGCTTAACAATGTCATCTAAAATAAAAAAAAGCAATTAATCAAGGGCAATGTTAAAGAGGCTGTACAGAATTTCAGTTTAAGTTGGAAACAGTGAAATGTGGTACGCCATTTAACTAGGAGCTGTTTTAACACTTTATTCTTTTATTGATGTTTTATTCCCCCCTCCTTTTCTTTTTTTCTAAAGGCACCCATGTAATGGAAGGCTCAGGGAAAATGGTGGTCACTGCTGTGGGTGTCAACTCTCAAACTGGAATTATCTTCACTTTACTCGGGGGTGGCGAAGATGATGACGACGACGAAGAGGAAAAGAAAAAGGAAAAAGAGGAGAAGAAAAAACAGAAAAAAAGTGAGTGTGTGCTTTTTACTCTTTAAACTTTTTTATTTTTAGGCTATATACCCATTTACAGGTGGAAATATTTTCATCCACATTTTAAATTAAAGTAAATTAATTAATGTAACAGCAACTCTTCTTGTTTTTTAGTAATCTCTTTTCATTGACATTTTGAAGTTACACTTAGTCTTTCTTTCTTGAGTTGCAAAATGTAGAGGCAATATTTTTTGTTTTTTTTAACCACATCTGAAACTTTTATCGTGTCTGAATGTCCTCATATTCAGCTGCTTTCATCCATCTTGTTCTGCACAGTGCAGCGTGCTGTTTTAAGAACATTGTAGCTCTGTCAATACTTAGCTTTGTGTGCCTCTGCTCAAGTGAAGGCAATGAAAGCATTTCTTTGGATGAAGTTAAAGATCACATTCTTGAGTGTCTAACTATGCTGTTACCATCAGGGCATTTAAATTCTCACAAATAAGTGCCTGATTTTTTATTTTTTTTTTAATTCTAGTACAACACTGTTTAGTAAATTGAATTGTGTTTGAAAAAAAAAACAACACATCAGGATTATTTAGACAAACTGTCAGTGACGATGTGTATCAGCATGTCACTTTCACATGACATGTTTTCAGAAAGCTGTATGGTATTGCCTTCTGTTGACTTTTGCTAAAGTTTTTAACAGATACGTTTTCATGTAAAGGACTTTACAGTAAGATTCATTAATGCTAAACCTTAGAGGTCTTAGAAATGGAGTTCACAGCTACAAGATATGTTTTATTTTGTTCATATGATTAACTAATTGGTTTTATGCGTCTGTAGACAAAAAGCAAGATGGATCTGTGGAAAATCGTAAAAAAGGTAAGCTAATCCCAACATGTTGAAACACAACCATATAGAATTTGACTTGCAACCCGTCCAGGGTTTACCTCGCCCCTCACATTGTGACCCTGAAAGGAAGAACAGGGTTAAGATAATGAACTACAGTGCCTTTAGCTATTAGCATTTAGCTTTATTATTGTTTTCTTCACAACTCACTATTTTTGAGAGTTGATCAGTCCCACCATCAGTCATCAGATTTGATCAAGTTATTGTTGAAGTACTTATTATTTATGAGTTTATTCTTGGTTCAAGTTGTTCTTAGCTGTCCAGTGTACTGTCTGGCCCTCCTGTCTCTTTCCTTTCTTCTCGTCCTTGCCTGGCACATTGTGCTTTGAGCAGCAGGTGCTATTGAATCCAGTTATAGCGATTAGTGATGAGGAGATTAAAGCCATGCAACAATTTTGAGGCCAGAACATCTGCTTTCCCACCCATCTCGCTTTTGACTCACTCTCAGGTCCCCATGATTTGATTTTTCTGTTGTCCCAAGCTAAACTATTCAGTCCAACTCTAAGACATGCACAGGTGCTGGTTCAAACTGATGGTGCTCCTAATGAGGCTGTTTAGTGCTAATTCAGCCAGCTACCCAGACTTACAATCCAGCTGGTATTTTATGATCAGTGGTGCTTCAGTCAGTAACCACAACCCTGGCGCTGGTCCCTGGTGCACAGATTCCCTCTGCCTGCCTGGAATCAACAGTAATCCTTTAGACTGAGATTACAGCAACTGTGTAAGTGCAGAGGAAGCTGCAGTCCACAGCAGCTTCAGTAGGCCTGTACTTCTATTGCATCCATAGCACAATGCCGCGTTACTGAACATTGTGTAGTACAAAAATACTCCTATCAAATAGGTTACTTTTTTATTAACCAGGTCATAGATTTTGGAAACCTATTAATAGGCAAAATGCATTGATATTTTGGGAAATAACTTTGTTACCAAATCTATTTTTGGATTGATGGAATGAGAAATATTTTCACGAATTTTAAAATCCCCTTTTGTTTGCATTTATTATCGTTAGTGATTGGCATTTCCTCTGTTATTTTTACCTGACTTGCGACCACACATTATAAATTTATAACTTGCTTGTTTAGGTTTTTTTTTTTTTTTCCAGTAAGTCATTTTTGTTTTATTAACCCTGCAAGAAATGAATGCTCCAGTTCCCTTTTCACTGCAGATAAATCATTTATGCAACTCATTCAATCATACACAATACATGGCTGCTACATTTTAGCCCACTGTATCCTCAATTTTCTATTTTTCGCATGTAAATAATAAGAGACATTGAGTCCAGTTTATTCCCTGTTTTTATTTTGTCGTTTATATTCTGCTTTAAAGGCTTATTGTTTTCAGGTTCCTGTTCTGATGCATTACCATTGTGGTCTATATATTTATCTAATGCCTTACTATTTTATTTGCACTAGATCAAAACTTTGATAATGTTTGCTGTAAATGACACACTTTGCCATGTTCTGTTTTTAAAATGACATTTTTGAGGTATATAGTTCAGTTTATTACAGTATTTCATGTGCTATATTTGCCTTCTCTTTTTTGCAGCTAAAGCACAGGATGGAGCCGCAATGGAAATGCAACCTTTGAACAGTGATGAGGGAGCAGAGGCAGAGGAGAAGAAGAAAGCAAACCTGCCAAAGAAAGAAAAGTCTGTTCTCCAAGGCAAACTCACCAAACTAGCAGTACAAATTGGAAAAGCAGGTGAGTCAGACAAATACACTTTGTTTCTAGCATGAATATTAATGCTGTAAACCTCACTTTTTTCTATGCTTGCAGTGTTAAATCCTCACAATCACTGTGGTTTTATATGCTTTTCCAACTTTTATTTAAATAGATTCTGCCTAAAATAGTTTGATTGTACTTTGGGGATAAACAAATGTTAAGCTTGAAGAAGTTTGTAATTTGACACCTTTCATTTCTCCTTATCTCCTAATTTTTCCAGGACTGGTCATGTCGGCCATCACTGTTATCATCTTGGTGGTGCGGTTTGTAATAGACACCTTCTGGATCCAGAATTTGCCCTGGATCAGAGACTGCACACCAGTTTACATTCAGTTCTTTGTGAAATTCTTCATCATTGGCGTCACTGTTCTTGTGGTCGCCGTTCCTGAAGGCTTGCCCCTTGCTGTAACAATCTCCCTGGCATACTCCGTTAAGGTAAAGTCTGCTAAAGCCTGTTAAATGATCTGTGCCATGGCTGACCAGCTTACTGTTTATGCTTATTAAAATTAACATGCCAGGCTGTTAAGACGTGACTAACTGATACGCTTAAGCCATGCAATGATCCCCTTTGTTGTTCTGTTCTTTCCCAACACACATTTTTTTTAATAGCGTTAAACTCAAATAAAATATAGTTGAATTTTCCAGCGTGATCAAAAGACATTTTTATCCTTCTGCAGAAAATGATGAACGATAACAACCTCGTGCGTCACTTGGATGCCTGCGAGACTATGGGCAATGCTACAGCTATCTGCTCTGACAAGACTGGCACTCTCACCATGAATCGCATGACAGTGGTACAGGCCTTCATTGCTGAAAAGCACTACAAGAAGGTCCCTGAACCGGAAAACATCCCCTCCTCCACGTTAGACATCCTGATTCTGGGCATTGCAGTTAACTGCGCCTACACTACTAAGATTATGGTATGAAGAAAAGAAAAAAGTCTTCTTGTAAAATTCACAAGTTTCTTTTAGTTACTTAACTTGCTGGTCTCTGCTATTTTTCTTTCTTTAGCCTCCAGAAAAAGAAGGGGGTCTGCCTAATCAAGTGGGTAACAAAACCGAATGTGCCTTGCTTGGCTTTGCTGTTGACTTGAGACGTGACTACCAGGCTATTCGCAATGAAATCACAGAGGAAAAACTGTACAAAGTCTACACCTTCAACTCGGTCCGCAAATCTATGAGCACCGTGTTGAAGATGGCTGACGGCAGCTATCGTATGTTCAGCAAAGGAGCCTCCGAAATTCTCTTAAAAAAGTAAGAACTCTTTTGATCTTTTTGTGTTTGTGGAGTTTTTTTTTTGTTTAGTATTTGCTCCTGTTGGCCAGACTTTGCAGTAAATGATATGTGTAATAGCTTAAGCAGCTAAGAAGTTCAAGTGCATCCCACCCAAGCCCCTTACGTTGAGACTTAAAAACAGGCGCTGAGAAAATGAGCCGGTAACAGCTCTGTAAGCCTCTTAACCAAGCAGGCTTCATTTTAACCCACAGAGGGCTTAGTGTTACTACTTATTACTGAAGCACGCCATTGAAAAGCTTTGTTTTTTTTATTTCCTCACCTTATTTAATCTAAATTAGTGTTTTAGGCTTTATGTTTGTACCTATATGTCATGTGTCACTCATAGTTGCCTTCTTTATTACATTTTTTAAACATGCCCTTCACTTTCCACAGGTGCTATAAAATCATCACAGCAAACGGTGAGCCAAAAGTGTTCCGCCCCCGGGACAGAGAGGACATGATGAAGAAAGTGATTGAACCCATGGCCTCGGAGGGCCTGAGGACCATCTGCCTTGCATACAGAGACTTTCCTGCCTCTGATGGTGAACCTGACTGGGACAATGAAAATGACATCCTAACTGGATTGACCTGCATCTCTGTGGTGGGGATTGAGGACCCTGTTAGACCAGAGGTAGGTAGTTTCTCAAGAAAATGAGAAAACAAGTTGAGAATTCCACATCATACACTAAAGATAAAACGTACAGTGTGAGAAACACTTGAGCGTTGGATAATTTCAAGTGTTTCAGCTCCACAACTTATAAAAATTGATCAGTTATGCTGCTAGCATGTCAGAACATTGACTGCCTAGTTTCTGATTGTGCTAAAGTAGTTGTTTAATATTTGAAGGTGAAATGGTGACATGAAGGAATTAATAGAATATCCAGTTGTCCAAAAAAAAAAAAAGCATTCATGGAAACGATCAGTTCACAAGAAAAGGGATAAAAAAATAATCATAAATAAAATGAAACATCGTATTCCTGCATATCTCTACAAAGCCGGTCAGGCACTGGGGGATCTAGGTGTGAATGTTAAATTGTCAGTTTCAGAACCTGGTGAAATGGTGGCACATGGTCCCACATCTTCATATTATTTTTGGATAGGTGGCTGAAGAGGTTAACCAGTGTTATTTTTACCATCTGATAAGCACATCCTACAAGGCATGCAGGCAGCTCAAAGCTGGGCTTCCTTCACTCACCATGCAAGCTTTTAAAGCAAAGCAAGAACACTGGGTGGTGCACTGTCGGCTGTTTTTATTATAGCTTGACAACAGGTTTTAAAAGTGCATTTGGCCAACGAGGAAGTGGTCTCAGAGTGTGGCAAAAATAATATTGTGTGAACGAGAAGTTGATGATTGTTGTTAACTGTCACTTGATTAGTATAGATGTCTGCATATTTGTGCTGTACTTAAAGCTTACTGGTGAATCATTCAGTTTAAAAGAAGCTATGTAAGAGTAGGAGTTGAAAACCAAGCGGAACTCTTTTTGTAAAAGTGCCAAATTATGTTTTAGTTTAGTCTTTAAAATCCTGAATTAGATACAAAAATAGCCTTTTCCTCATGTGATTCCTTCAGGTCCCAGATGCCATCAGGAAATGCCAGCATGCTGGGATCACAGTGCGGATGGTGACAGGAGATAACATTAACACAGCTCGTGCCATCGCCAGCAAGTGTGGCATTCTGCTGCCTGGAGAAGATTTCATCTGCCTGGATGGAAAAGAGTTCAATCGCAGGATTCGCAATGAAAAAGGAGAGGTGGGCAGCAGTAAAAAAGTTTAAAAACATTTTAAAAAGTCAACTTCAGACACCGAAGGAATGCCCGGTTGGAGGATTGCTAAAAGTTTTGTTTTTTCCATGTTTTTAGATTGAGCAAGAACGCATTGACAAAATATGGCCCAAACTACGAGTACTGGCTCGATCGTCTCCCACAGACAAACACACTTTAGTTAAAGGTAGTTATATTTTAATGGTTTAAGTAAAAAAATAAAAATGAAGGTCTATTGTTTTAAACTGTAAAAGACAAATGCTTTTTCTTGTTTTAGGTATTATTGACAGCACAGTAGCTGAACAGAGACAAGTGGTCGCAGTGACAGGAGATGGTACAAATGATGGTCCTGCCTTGAAGAAAGCTGATGTTGGCTTTGCCATGGTGGGTATTCTTTTTAATTTCTTTGAGACTAAAATCTTATTTTTATGTTAAGTATTCCATATCATTAAAGCTTAGCTGGAAAAGAAAATCAAACTGAATTTAACTGGATCACATTAGTTTAATCTGGATTGTTAAATATTGTTGTTTTTTTAGGGTATTGCTGGGACTGATGTTGCCAAAGAAGCCTCTGACATCATTCTGACAGATGACAACTTCTCCAGCATTGTCAAAGCAGTAATGTGGGGACGAAACGTTTACGACAGCATCTCCAAGTTCCTGCAGTTTCAGCTAACAGTTAATGTGGTGGCTGTCATTGTAGCGTTTACAGGAGCCTGCATCACACAGGTGAGCAGAAAAACACACTCGTTTCTCTCCAACTGACATGAGTTGAGTTGGACTGAAGTCTGAAAACTATATTTTTCAGCATTAATAATAGTACATGCCCTAATTAAGTCCTATATCTTGGTGTTTTTGTACTAAAAGGAAAGTGGCATCAGAATGTTGTTAATGCTTCCACCTTCACAGCTCAGTTGTGCAGCGACACTCAGACTGTTCCCACATACAGTTGGTTTCATTTCAGTTTGAATGTTTGTATTAGTTGAAATTAATTTGCATAATATTTAAAATGTGCTTTTTGTATGCTGTTCTTTGCTACCAGGACTCTCCACTGAAAGCAGTTCAGATGTTATGGGTCAACCTTATTATGGACACGTTTGCTTCATTAGCTTTGGCAACAGAGCCCCCCACAGAATCCCTGCTGCTGAGGAAGCCTTATGGCCGTAACAAGCCTCTTATATCCCGCACCATGATGAAGAATATTCTGGGTCATGGCGTGTACCAGCTAATCATCACCTTTACTCTGCTTTTTGCTGGTAGAAATCCTTTAATATATCTAAAGAACTTAATCTTTAAGTACATTGCATTGATTTTGTTTGTTTGTGTTTGTTGTGTGTTTAATGAAATGCTGTCCATCACTTGTCTTTCTGCAGGAGAGAGGCTGTTTGACATCGACAGCGGCAGGAACGCACCACTCCAGGCCCCACCTTCTGAACACTACACAATAGTTTTTAATACCTTTGTAATGATGCAGCTCTTCAACGAGATCAATGCCCGCAAGATCCACGGAGAACGAAACGTTTTTGAGGGCATTTTTAACAACCCTGTCTTTTACAGTATAGTTCTTGGTACCTTTGTTGTCCAGGTAGGTTTTAAGACTTTTCTTTATTGTTGGGTTTTTAGCATACAGTTGTGAATTCAAAACGCAAATTCTGAGATTTCATTTTCCATGATTTCTTTTCTTTTCTCTTTCTTTTTCTAGATAGTTATAGTGCAGTTTGGAGGAACACCTTTCAGCTGCGTGGCTCTGACCATTGACCAGTGGTTGTGGTGCACTTTTCTAGGCTTTGGCTCTCTTCTATGGGGACAGGTATGATAAAACTGATGTCCTTTGCCTTTAATTTAACAAGACACAGAAACATGGTATGTTACTGCCCCCCTGTGTTGGACTTGGCCAAGGCAGTTTGATACGTTTTACTGCTGGGATGGAAAAAGTGTTTCAGGAGGATGAACACGCACAACATTAACAGAACACAAATAAACGGGCAGAACATTTGTAAAACAAACCACAATTACTAAAACTAAGATTAGTTCTTTCTTAAAACTTAGACAGAATTGGTTCACATGTTTCTGACAGTTGCCCCCACATTTTGACAGATCAGTTTTTTTTCTTGTTTTTTTTTTTCTGAACTGCAAAACATGGCCCACAGGGGACGGTTTTGGGGACATGATGCATAATTTAGGCTTGAGCTAGAACCTTGTTCCAGTTACTTTGTTGTACTTTTTAATGGTTCTTTTGGGTCAAATTAAAAAAAATGTCCTTCCCAAATCATTCCTAACCAAGTTCATCCTAATTTGCAATGTTTTAATTTAGATTTTATCAACACAAGTGTGACACTTTTTATTTATTTATTTATTTATTTATTTATTTATTTATTTATTTATTTATTTATTTATTTATTTATTTACTTACTTCAGTTTAGATCTACAAGTCTTAAGCAATTGCGATTTCATTTAATTGATTTTGACTTTGTTTTACTGTGAGTTAAAAGAAAACATGATGAAAAGTTTCCAGACACCTGAAGATGGATTTCTAGTGTTCCACTTCGTAATGGAGACAAGCTCCTGTTTGAAATATTCATTCACTTGGACAGGCTGATGTGTTTCAGTTGCAGTTCGTTGAAGCTTTCATTAGCTACAACTTAAATGTATTCCTCCTCCTTACTCTTCTACTTTACATGCATCACAAAGTTTTCTGTTTTTGAACATTGTGTAGGTTTTAGAACAGTTGTTGAAAAAGCACATTAGAGCTGAGTAGATAAAAGTATTACATTTTCATAAAAGAAAAAAATTAACAGAATTATTAGTCAGTTTTGTTCATGTGTGCGTTTGTCTTCCAGGTTATCTCTTCAATACCCACCAGTCGCTTAAAATTCCTGAAAACGGCAGGCCATGGCACCCAGAAGGAGGAGATCCCGGACGAAGAATTGGAGGAGCTGGACGACATGGACGAGATCGACCATGCTGAGCGGGAGCTCCGCCGAGGCCAGATCCTCTGGTTCCGAGGTCTCAATCGCATCCAAACTCAGGTAACATGCCCTAGAGTTTTCTGTTTAGCACATGACACTGCACCCACCCCACCCCCTCCAACACCAAGGGAATCAAAAGCCATAAACCCTTTAACTCTCTGTTGCTCTTCCAGCTTAAAATCTGTTCTGGTTCTTCTTCGTGGCATTCTTAAAAATGGTTTTGTGCCCTAAAAATAAAAGCCTTTTCTTTTAATCTTTATGCTCTGCTTCTGAGCTAAAGCGAGCTTTTTTTCTTTCTCTGCTGTAAGCTCATCTAGTTTCAAGGTACTGATGAGAATTAAAGTTGAGTAGATTAGATGGAAAGAGTAGCTGAAGGTTCAGTGAGAATTAGCATGGCTGAAGAGACCTTCCATTTGTCCAGCTGTAGAGAAAAGCGTAAAACTGAGGTCAGATTTTGGAGTCGTTCAGTCAGTGCCTTTGAACCCATTCATTCTTTTTCCTCTTCTCTTGACTATATCAAAGTCCAATTACAAAGTGACATTTTCTCTATGGTTACTGGTGCCTTTTCTTTATTTTTTTCTCTTTTTTTTCTCTCTCCTCTGGCTGTGTTGTTTGATTTCCTCTGGGCTTTCTTCTGTCATGCTGTCTGATTCTTTGCAGATGGATGTAGTGAGTGCGTTCCAGAGTGGAACTTCCTTTCAGGGGGCTCTAAGGCGGCAAGCCTCCAACTCCAGCCAACAACAGCACGATGTAACCAATGTTTCTAGCCCTACACATGTAGCCTTTACTACTACCACTACTGCCACTGCTGCCAACACCGCTTCTGCCACTGTGGGGTGTGAGTGCGTGTTCTCCTTTAGTGCATGAGATTTTTCTTTTTCTTCCTCTAACATCTTTCTCTTCCACTCTTCTTCTCGCCTAACGTTTTTCAACTTTGACACTCATGCTTCCCTAATGTTCCTCCTTGTTCTCTTAAACAAATATCCGAAACACATCTTCCATGCTGCTTTTATAACTCCGCTGTGTATATATAAATGTACCCTGTAACCAGGTCGCTTCAAGCGTCAAGGTGTTTTATCTGTGTCATCGTGTTTTCTGTTCTGCTTCTGCTTCGGTCTAAGAAATGGAAATTGTTTACTGTTACCTGACAGGGAGGGTGAAGTGTGTGTTTTATTTCTACCTGACAAAGATTATTCTCTGGATTGTTGTTTACCAGGTTTGTCTGCAGCTGCCTCAGTCTGCTCTGTGCCTTTGTAGCACTCATGGGTCTTTGTCACAGCTCTCTAGTCCCTGGTCTGGTAAATGTTTTGAGTATATGCCCATGATCACGGCCCAAAGAATAGAGATTACCCATGACACGGTCTAAGGGTCAGTGGATATCCCATCAGTGGTGAAATAATAACCCTTTTCTTTCCAACTGTGGCAATTCTTTGGAAAACAAAGCGTGCGTCTTGTTTGTTTGAAGGGTCCTCCAACAGCACTCAGTGTGTAGAGAAGATGCAACTGCCAGGACACCATTTGTTGGCAAATTTTTATATATTTTTAAGTCTTATTCCCATCAAGATAAAGAGTGTTGAAAGTTTATCTGGATCTTTTTTTTTTTTTTTCAATGATATTTTCAAAGACCTTTTTCCATTTCTGTGCACCTTCAAAGAATCTCTTCTTACTGATCAGAACTCTGTTTTTCTTTTAGGTTCAACCTGACAGATCACCTCACCAGCAGTGGGTTTTTAATTTCTTACAGATGTCACAACAGCTGACTGAATGTTATTCCTGACATGTGTCTTTAGATTTCTGTTTCAGGATGGACCTTTTGTGTGTGTGTTTTTTTTTTTGTTGGTGGTTTGTTTGTTTTTCCAGGTGCTTTTTAAATGTGCTTTTCTTTTATACAAATTGTTTGTTAGCAGAATATGTCCATATGGCAAAAGCAAAAAGCAAAAAAAAAAAAAAAGAAAAACCACTGACTCCTCCCCAGATATTTGTCTTTAGATTTTGTCAAATGTGTCATGGGCTATACTCAAAGGTTTACTACCATTGAACAGAAGGTAGCACTGCGCTCTGCATGGGTTCAAAGTCTCTGGTCTCGTTTGTGAGTTTTTTTCCTCTGTGCCGTTCTTGACTTGTATACCAGCTTGTAGACATGCTTGGCTGCCACAGCATTTCTGTTTCTCCTCCACAAACATGAGCTGTAACTGACCACCCCTTCCTTCCTTTTCTGTCTTTCTCTTGTCTCTCTCTCTCTTGTTCTACCTTTTGTTTTCTTCCTGTTTTCCCCTTTTACTCTCTTTCTGTCTCACTCTGTTCTTTACGAAGCATGTCCAACAACAGTAAACTCTCATCCAGCTGCTGCCCTTTCTCTAAGGATTAGCTCTTTTAATAAAATCAGACTCTTTCTTGGTCCCATTTTATTATTATTTTTTATTATTTGATTACCTAATCAAATGCAGGCCTCTAGCAAATGCTCCAAATAAAAACACAACATTGAGTTTGTCCCCTCTCCCAATGAATCTTAATTCCTAAAATCGCTGCATGACTTTCAGGACGCTACCAAATTGTAAACATTTATTTGGACTAACACCATGTTTTTCCTATGGATTAGAAGAAATTATTTAGTACCTAAAGCAAGAAGATGCAGTAAAACTTGTATTGGAAGAACTCGTATTTTGTGACACAGATAAAAACAAAAAATAAACAAGTTCCACTAAATATCCTCTCCTCTGTTCCAATAAAAACTAGACTACAACCAGTTTGGTCACTAACAGTCTGAAATGGATGAGATCAACTTAACCTTGGATCACTTGTATTGTAGTGGTGAGTTTGACTAGAAGTGAAAGCTCACATGCACGTGTTTGAGAATATCCTCATTTTGATTGTTGGTTTTGAAGCCGCTAAAACCCACCTGGTATTGACCTGATAAAACCTGAGTTTGAATTTGTGGCTTTATCCGATTGTTGGCTTAAAGTGTGTCATTACCTAATGTGATTAAAGATGTCCCTGTCCCTGTTTCTCCGTCCTTCCAGATCCGGGTGGTGAAAGCATTCCGCAGCTCCATCTCCCTCTATGAGGGGCTGGAGAAACCCGAGTCCAGAACATCAATCCACAACTTCATGACCCACCCCGAGTTTCGAATAGAGGACTCTGAGCCCCAGATCCCCCTCATAGACGACACCGACGCAGAGGACGACGCGCCCACCAAGCGCAACTCCGCCAGCCCCCGCAACACCACGCCCACTCCACCTTCGCCCACGCCCTCGCCGGTCACCACCGCCGCCCCCAACACGCCGGTCTCCCTCTCCCCAAACCAGAACAATAACGCTGTGGAGAGCAGCAACCACCTCCTTCCAGAGGGCCCCAAATCAGGAACCCTTTCGGCCCCGGGGAGCCCACTACACAGCCTGGAGACCTCCCTTTGATCCAACACATTGCTCCACACGTCAGCACCTCCTTTCTCTATACCCGCCTCCAAGGAGCTCGGCTCAGACTGAAGGGACAAACGTTCGGAGAGTGAAGACGAAGGGCTAGACTGAGAGCTTGGCTTGGGCTGAACTGAATTAACGGCAAACATTCAGAGGAATGTACGGCTTGGTGTGGACTCTTTGGTCTTTGTTTTTCTCATTAATACCCTGCTGCAACACAAGGACTCGGTCTTCACCCCTCCCACCTTGGTAACTTTTGGTTTTTCTGGGTTCCAAGGGGTGAACATGAACTCAGATTGAAAGTGACCTGTTTTTAGCACTCTAATATTATTGCTATTATTTGAATTGAGAAGGGGAAGTCCTCCTCTGTGCATGAGGACCGTCTATAAGTCTATGAACGAACCTTTAGCTTCTCTTTTATCTGAATGGTGTTGTATATTTATCTCTTTGGCCCTTGCTCATTCAAGACTTATTTCTGCTCCATTGGCTGTTAATATTTTGAGTTATTTATGTTTTTGGAAAAATGCAGGTCTGTTTACAAAGTTTGTAGATACTTTTTTTTTTCTGTTTGTAGGCAAAAGAGCTTCCTGATGTATAATGCAGATGACTGAGACAGATTATAAATGAATGAGTGGGTTATTTCAGATACTGCTGTATTTTCAGGAAAAAAAGGGGTGTTTCTATTGAAACTTAACTATTTTTGCCTGCAAGTTTTATTTGTTATATATTTGTAGATAAATATCGAACCTTCAGCCAAACTGAAACACAAAGGCTTGTATAGAAAAGAGGTCCAAGGGACAATGTGTGTTTCACAGGAGAGACAGGAAGACAATAATGGCCTCTGTCCACTAACATCGCTATAAATATTTACTACTTCCATTTGTTCGATAGTTTCCATGTGCACAAAACCTTCTGGATTTCTAGATTCTCTTTTCATTCTTCATGACGTGTTCAAAAATTTCCACATGTTGAAAGACTTTTGTTTTATTTTAAAGGGACTTTAGTAAATATCCAGGCCTGTACTTAGCAAGCATCTCACTCAGTTGGAAGTTAGGGAGGAAACAAACTTTTACTTCGAACAGACGGTGGGCATCCTGAAGCCTCCTGCCGTTGCTTTCAGCAAGAAGAGGTTCTCCTTTTAGATTTGTGTAACCTTTTAAAAAAAAATAAATCATTTTGTAATTACCAGTTCCTGTCAGAAGTGGCTGATTAAAGCAGTAAAACGAACCGCTTCACTCAAAGATGTACGAAAAGCTCACTTTAAAGCTTTAAAAATCGAACTTTTTGTAGTGACTTGAGTTGGAACTGGCGCTGTATTGTGAGCTGCTCAGCCACTTGATCTATTTTCAGTAAGATGTTCATAAAGACTAAACATGAATGTGCCTTGGCTACAATAATTTAACGATCCTGGTCCCATCATTCACCACCTTCAGGAAACTCCTTACAGATGAAGCGCTCTTGTTTCTTATTTCTACAGCTAAAAGCAGGACCAAATAAGCTCATCTTACACTTAATTGGGTGGGTCTGGACACACTTCCTTCCCTTTTGGATGCTTGATAAATATGGATCCTGGTCATTTCAATTTCTTCCCCTCTCTTTTTTTTATTTTATTTTATTTATATTAGCCCCCTGCCAATGTGCAATACTGACATTTATTTACTCAGGCAAAAACTAAATAAACTTAAAAGGAATCTATTAAAAAAAACCTCTTCAGACTCTCTTTTATTGTGTATTTAGGTAGCAAACGCATGTCCTGAGCAAAAAGAAAGTCAATAGTTTTCATTTTCTTTCTGCTTGGGGACACATTTTTACATCATTTCTTTTTCTTGGAGTTTCTAAAAAAAAAAAAAACTGAAAACCAGAAGGGAAATAAAGCTTTTATTTTTTGTTTGTTTTTTGTCTTTTCAAGCCTGTTCATAAGAATCCTTTCACTCTTAATAAATATTTCTGCATTTGGGTGGTTTGTAAAATATTTTTGAAACCTGATGTACTGGAAATGCTAAAGATTGGATGTGCTTTTTTTTTTTTTTTTTTTTGAAGAATAGAAACTAGGCATACACTGGTATCTATCTGCACAGGGTACTTTATTTCATAGTGTTCCTTGGGAGAAACCGAATTTTGATACAAATCGAAATATACCTTTGTATTTTTATGACGACACTGATGAGATCTTTCATCACACTAAAAGCTGTTGTGGATGATTAGACACCAATATTACGTGTGGAGACGGGGGAAGGGGTTCTGGCCACTAAAATGCATTTTGTTCTGGAATATTCATCTCAGGGTGCAATCGATGTGAAAGAACAGGCCAGTTTTTGGCTTGTCTAGTAACACAGGTAAATTAAAGACGGTGCTCGCCAACCACACGGGGTAACTCTGGCAGCGGGCTGCAAATTCTTCGTGCAGTTGCATTGGCTGGCTTCACCTAAAAAGGCCACGGGAGGAAAGTGGAATTCTTTCGGTCACAACTTATTCTGTAAATAGTTTGTTTTCCTTGTTTTACAGTTTAACAGGCTAGCCTACAAAAGTGAGAAGATTGACGTCATGAAAGGAATCCATGTGAGGAGTTTGTTCTGTAGCTTTCTTCCTGTTATGGGAATGAATGTTTTCCATCTGTTTTATGGGTTATTTTTTATCTTTTAACATTTGGAAATAAAAAAAAAAAAATACTTCATGTCTGTTTATCTTGAGCATTTTAAATGGTTATTGTGATTGGATTTACATTTGAAACTTGTTGAGTAATGTGTATGGTTTTTAAAAATAAAAAAAATGTATTTAGCCTACCTGCAGGGCCTTGGTGGTTCATTAATATATCATTGTGAAGCAAGACACCATTACCAACCATCCGATTCTATTTTATAAACAAAATTGCTAAAGTGTTAAATGTGCAGATTAGTGTCATTTAGTTTAAAAACAGCTCATTTTAAAGCTTTTGTGCTAAATATTTTTCAAAGCTTCTTCATGAGTTATTTTTCTAGCTATGGGAGGCAATGCTCAAGGTAATAAAAAATACTTTTGTTAACCTTTGTTAAGGGGGATGTAAAGAGTAATACAGTTAGGTTCATATGTATTTGGACACTGACACAAAGTTAGTTGGTTTAGCTGTTAACTGAAACATATTGAACTTAAATAACGGACATCAAGTCCAGACTTTCAGCTTTCATTTGATGGTATCCACATTAAAATTGGATGAAGGGTGTCTGATAATATAAATATAGAAAGTATAGGCCCACATACATACTGCAACTAAAAATTGCTGCATTAAAAAGGAGGAAAAACAGAGAATAGTGATGTCCATGCGTTCAAGACATCTGGCAGTCATTGCCACCAAAGGCTTTTTAACCAAGCACTAGAAATGAACATTTTATTTATAATTTAATCTGTCCATTTACTTTTGAGCCCCTGAAATGAAGGAATTGTGTTTTTAAAAAAAAGCTTTAGTTCTTCACATTCCTATGCAATCATGCTGTTCAACCCATAAAAGCCGAGTCTGAACTCCAACAGCATCTGAAATAGTTTGTTCAAACTTCATTGTGGTAATGCACAGAACCAAAATCAGGAAAATGTCTCTGTCCATATATATGGACCTAACTGTATATCTGTGCATGCTGCTGTTAGAGATTAGCTCAGCTGTCTGTCTCTGCTGAAAAAAATTGTTTAGAAGGCCATAATACTAAACTATATTGTTTATTTTACTTTTACTATTTTTAAATTCTGACTGCACTTCTAGCTATTTTCAGGTAAATTTTCAGGTACTGATTTGTTTTTAGTTTTGTCAGCAAACAGGAAAAAACAAAACACAATTTGTGATAGACTGCAGGCATCAGAAACTGGCCCTGATGTTTAAAACTTTTTTTTTCTTTATTTGCAATGACAGCAGATTTTGTTTTTTGTAAATTGTTGTGTATCTAGGGACTGTTGGAATAAAGTATATGGAAACAAAAAAGCTCATCATTTAAAAATAAAATGCAAATATAATGTAAATTATCTATATATTAAAACTATCGAAAAAATAAACACAGTAATAATTGAGTGTCAGATCCACAGTAATAAACAGGTTATCTTCAACGCTAATGCACACCCCGACCAGCAGGTGGCAGTAAACATCTTATTTTCCCAATGGCAACCCTCAAAGATCGTGAATTATCAAGATGAGCTACTCGGAGTTAAAGTAACAGCGGCTGCATTCTACAACCATTCCAGCCTTCGCATTGCTAAGATCAAAGTTTTTCGGCGACGGAAACCCAAACAGAATGAGCCGTCTCGTATTTTCTTTGCTCTGTAACCCGTAGTGTCTTGTCGATCCACAGGAATTTCCTCTGCAGGTCCTGCACAGCGGGGCGAAAAAGGCTTGCTAATTACGAGAGGGACTATTTTTGTAAGTTTGTCGGTTGTTTGTGACTTCCACCTATCTCAAAATAGGTTGTTGGTCGTCTTTAGCTAACCTTTTCGCTTTTTAACGCTAACGTGTTTATTGTTACTGAAATATGTGGTCAGTTCGGTTATTTCTCACACCTGCTGCGGCTAATAAACGAGCCCTCAGCTTCGGTTTTAATCGTAAGACTTTGTCTCTCAGGTGCAGGAATGAGACTCCCTCACCGCTGAGCTCAAGATGAGAGAGTGGTGGATTCATGTGGGTTTAATCTGCATCCCGCTGGTGGCCGTGTACCTGCACATCCCTCCCCCTCAGCTCTCACCTGCCCTGCAGAAGTGGCACAGCTCCGGGGACGTCTTCCTCTTCAGGGGCAGGAAGGTCTTCTACAGAGGTCAGCACGTGAGAGAAGGCATGCCGGTATCTGTGTTCTGTTCTGTTGATCTCAAACACTCCTCCTGCTTCTCTCAGACTCTTATGGTGCTTTGGGGAGCTCAGATGTGGTCATTCTGCTGCACGGCTTCCCCACCTCCAGCTACGACTGGAACAAGGTATCCACTCCATATATTGATCTGAAACACCCTCACGTACACTGGTATATACCTCTCTTTCCCCCCTTTCTCCGTGCAGATTTGGGGTCCTCTCACACTACACTTCCATCGAGTCATTGCACTGGACTTCCTTGGTTTTGGCTTTAGTGACAAACCAGTGAGTGATGGTTCCTCTGGATCCCTTCTGTGCACTGATTAAAACAATTGTCCTGTTTTGCTCAGAACTCCTGTTTTGTGCTTAAAAACACTTTGCAGAGGCCCCACAGGTACTCCATTTTTGAGCAAGCCAGTATCGTGGAGGCCTTGGTGGTCCACTTGGGTCTGAGCAACCAGCGTGTCAGTCTGATCTCTCATGACTATGGAGACACTGTAGCCCTGGAGCTGCTCTACAGGTAATAATCTATGCAAGGTGTTTAAACACGGATAAACAATTAAGTGCAATTACGTCCTTCTTTTTTTTTTTACTCTGAACTAGAGGTGATCAAAATCGCACAGGACACCTGATCTTGAACAGCCTCTGTCTTTCAAATGGAGGTAGTGTTTTGCATCTGGTTTGGTTGTGAGTAGCTGTATTTGCCAGTGTTCAAAAATTTAGTCTAAATAGCTGAAATTCTGATTTTCAGTCAAGGATTTAAGTGGAAGCTATTTTTTTTTTTCTTGTTCTCAAACGTCATTGTTAAGTTTCTCATACAGGCTTGTCTATTCCCGCTCTAACAGGAGTATTCCCAGAAACACACCACCCACGCTTGCTGCAGACGGTGAGCTCATGTTAAATGATTTAATGAATTTCAAATTGTGGTACCAGTACTCCGGATGATGTAATGGTACTCAGAACACATTTTAGTCTCGGGTATTCTTGAGTTGTTCAATAATAAACTAGTTAACCATCATAAATTGAATGCGTGGAATAAAGTTCTCTGCAACAATGAGGGGGGAAAAATAGTTTTTTTGTTGCCATCAAATTTAATAATACAGGGATTAAACTGACAACTGATTTCAACAAATAAAGTGAACTAGAGTCCAGGCTTACAGATGAAACCTGAAACAACTTAGTGTGCGCCATTTTGAAAGATTTCTTTTAACCATGCCGATGTATCGGTTCACCAATCATTTCTTCACTTTTGACCTAACGGACCAAACCTGGGGAAATTAAAACTTGACATGTGAGAGCTGGGAGTTAGTCTGGTGGTAAAGTCATATGACTTTGGTGCAAGAAGATCAGGAGTTCAAATCCCAGCACCAGCTTTGTGCAATGTGAAAAACTTTGTTCATGTAGTTTTGAACTCATTTTCACCCAAGTAATTGACTAAACTTAGGGAAGTTAAAACACAGTGTGAGTGAGCTGGTAGGTAGCCCAGTTGGTTAGTCCTGTGGTTGTTGGTGCATGAGTGCTCAAAGGTTCATGAGTTCAAATCCCAGAGCCAACCATAGCTTCTCAATGAGTAAATAAAACTGCTAGGATGGTGGTTTAAAGCTTCATTATTCTTTTAAATGAATTTACCAAAACGCTGGTAGGCACCGCTCTGCTGAGCTTTCTGATCAGAGTCTAATTGCATCTACTTTTTGTCTCACTCTCCATCCACACACCTATTTTATCACTAACTTCAGGTTATTGAATGTGTTTAGTTCTACATTTTGAATTTATATTATTGAGCATCTTTGACAGGAACAAGCTCATCAGAAGGCACGTTGTAAATCTCCTATATAGTTACATATAGGATTATATCTAAAGATCTGATGAGAGGGTGTGGAGCTTTAAACACCCCTTGTTTCTTCATCAACCAGATGTGATGAATGTTTCTCAGACACTCTTTGGAGCTAAGTTTGGCTCTGGGATTTGAACTCCTGAACCTCTGATCATCAATGCACCAGCAGCCATGGGACTAACCCACTGGGCTACCTACCAGCACTCACAGAAAGTTTTAACTTCCCTAAGTTTAGCCATTTACCTGTGTGAAAGTAAAGAACTATTTAAAACTGTGTAAACTAGGTTTTGCACATTATGTTACCAAAGCTGGTGCTGGGATTTGAACACTGAGCTTCATGCACTACAGTCCTGTAACTTCACCACCAGGCTAACTCCCAGCTCCTATAAAATGTTTTAACTTCTCCAAATGTGTCCAATTAAACCAAACATGAAGAAACAGTTCAAAACTCTTCATACAGTCTCAGTATGTAGTTTCAACAACTTAAGAAAAACACCATGTTTGGTTACATTACTAAGGTTGCCTTTGAACTCTGAGCTTCCTACATCAGAGTCATGTGACTTCATCACTGCACTAACTCCTACCTCACTGAGGCATTGTTTGTTCTACCCATTTATGGGAAACACAGAGGCCACATTTTGTTAAAATACACATTGACTAAAATAAATTTATTTACTTTAATACAGTAAACTAGAATTTACTTTAAATAAAAATCAAAGAAACACCAGTTAAACATAATAAAAATTCAGGAATAACAATATTTAGTGGAAATTGTTTTAATAGTTGTTCCAGGACAAATAAAAGTCCAAATCTTTTAGCAAATAAATATCAATTTTGCATCTTTTAATTCAAATAATGATGATGAAAATGTGGGCCTTAAAAATACACTTTAGAGTCAATGCTTTTAATGTTGCTCAGAAGGCAGAAAAATAAAGTTTACACCAATATATATTTTACCTTTTAATGAATATAGATTCTCCATGTTATTTTTGATCGCTGAAATCTCAAAGTGTCAACTCACGTTTCCCTGTGATCGAGGATTGTTACATATCTACACTTTGGTCTGGTCCTGATCAGACTCACTTTTCCAGGTTTGACTAGATTATTGGAATGTTTGTACAAACTGAGCTTGTTCAAAAAGCCACCTCAAAATAACTGAACTATCCCTTTTAGGTTCAGCTCTTAAACCTTGGATTTCACCCTGGATTTATCAAAACCCATAAAGATTTATAAGACTGGAAAACCTAAATGTGAACTTTAAGTCTTTAGTTCAACCCATCAATTAAACATCCCAGTAACAAAATAGTCCGTTGGTTGTCTTTAGCTAGTCCGGTTCTGAAGAACTTCAAGATCATCCACAAACACCTGCTGGTTTGTCTTGGAGCGCAGAGCCTCCAAATCACATGACCGTCTAGTTCTGTCCCAGAATCTTCACCAACATGGAAGATTAAAAAAAAAAATCAGCCTTTAAACATTCTCCTCCCTTATTTGATATACAATATAATTGTTTGGTAAAATTTTATTATTTTACCTGAAGTTAAATCAAATGTAGATCATTTAAATCACCACATATCTCCCAATTAATCTTATCAAGTGTTAGCTAAAGCAAGCTAACTGGATAAAGCAACATAAACAATAAGAGCTTTAACTATAGAGCTGCTCTACATGATACAATCCAACTGTTTTATTTTGTATGTTTAGAATTAAACTTACCTATCACCAGGTGGACAAATGGTGGAACTTTGTTCTTCATTGATTTGAGTGTTTACATGTACAGGAGCTCCCCCTGCTGGACTGGAAGAGAAAAGCTGCTAATATTCTCAAATTTATTATCACAGTCATGTTTTGGACTTATTCCACAACATAATACTGCTACATACTCACATGAACAATTTGTTAAGTTTTGGTGGCAATCTGGCACAAACAAAAACTAAAACAGAAAAAAAGCCAGAAGCTTGTTCCACTAATCACAGCACAGCAACTGCACTCTTTGCATAACAAAGGGTTTTGGTGGAGCTATGCACCTGTCAAGTGCTTCTTGTTAGTCATAACTTACATGTGCATGAATGTGAACTCAACACATTTAGTAAAGTATTAGTAAAATTAGCCAGGCATGAGCATACGGAACAAGGGAAAACAAAATTGTGTTTTCAGGTAGTGTTTTCTGAGGTAGTTCAGACATAAGACATTGATGTTTTGGTTGTGATATGTTTTGTCTTCAACAGCTCCTGAAGGACTCCAGCATTCTATCATCAGTTCTAACGCGCCTCACCAACTTTTTTATCTTCCAAAAAGGGTAAGATCTGAGTTTTGTGCCACAGTTAGAAACTAAATATGTTCTGTTTTGTTAAATTGTTGGTTTTCCGTTGGGTAGGATCAAAGAAGTGTTTGGTCCCTACACGCAGCCCACAGACGCTGAGTTCTGGGACATGTGGGCAGTTTTACGCTACAATGATGGCAACTTGGTGGTGGACAGGTGAGCATGTCTCAGCGCTCAGTCTGTTCAGACTTCTTACATGTTTTCCTGTCAGTTTACTCTCTTTGTGGTTTTGTCTACCTAGCATCCTCCAGTACATCAACCAAAGGTTAAAACACAGAGACCGATGGGTGGGGGCGCTCACTTCCACATTCGTCCCACGTAAGTTCCTGCTTCAGAGTAACAAATCAAATGAAGGCTCCTGGAGGTGCATTTAAAACAGTAAGCTGCTTAGTCTGTGAAGAGCAGCCATGTTGTCCATCTGTGGTCCTAATAAGGGGGGGTTTGGTAGCAACTCACACAGAACTCAGTTCCTCCTTCATCCTCCCCCTCCGTGTGTTACAGTGCACATGATCTACGGGCCCATGGACCCCGTCAACCCCCATCCCCAGTTCATCCGTCATTACCTGTAAGTGGCTCCTCCCCTAATTCCTCTAATTCTTAAACCTCATCCTGATACAAGCTGAGTGAAGAGGAGAAATTGTCTGATTGTAGAGCAGTATCTGCTCAGTAAGATGTTTTTACTTTGATTTGTTCTTTAAAACGAGCAAATTAGTTCATTTTCTTTTCCTTCTTACAACTGGACTTCTCTGTGAAAACGTACATTTAAGATCTGGTGAGAAGCTAGTTGTTATGAAACTGAAATATTCCTTAATAAATCAGAAAATTAAAGAAAGTGACCTGAATATAGATTTAAAAATATGTTCCTAAAATCAGTGTTTGTGTTATTTTTGCAGGCATTTGGTGAAGAGGTCCACTGTCACAGTTCTGGATGACCACATCAGTCACTACCCTCAGCTGGAGGATCCCACAGGTTTCTTAAAAGCCTATTACAACTTTATTCATTCTTTCTGAAAGAACACTAAGTATCTCTTTTCAAAGTTAAGCCTGCAGTGTAAGAGTTGGAAAAGACTGAATTAAACTCTGTGAGATCATAAACTACAGAAATGATGTTCAACTGTTGAATGTATTTGTTGAGCTGGATGATACTTAATTTAATTTTCTACATTTCTGTTGTCAATTACCCAAAAAAAGAACAAACGTCAACTTGTCTTGAAATAAAGTTAGTTTTGTAAAAAAAAAAACAAAAAAAACCTTTGAAATGATTTAACAGAGATGCTCTTTGAAAGACTTTATTGCAGGATTTTTTTTTCAAAGAAAGCAGCAAGAAAACAGTTTTCAGTTTATAAACTCAGACTGGAAACAATTAGAATTGGTCAACATTAATATACGTTTACTTAAGTGATGTTGCATTGGCACACATATTTACAGTTTTAGCCCACAGAGGCCAGGATTACATCAACAACACTCTCGTCACTGCTGCGAACAGTCACCTGCATGGTGACGCCATCAGCCAACGCCAGGCGGGCTCGCACCAGAACATCGTGACCTCCTCGAAACACACCTGAGCACAGGAGAGAGACCATCAGTAATCTGTTGGCTAATCCAAACAACTTGACTTGTACTGTTGTTGAGTTGACCCGTTTTCATGAGCTGGATGTGGAACAAAACAATTTGATCTTAAACTCACCAGCAAGGAAGAGGACATGAGAGTTCTTGTTTTCTGGAACTTTGTCTGAGCGTTCACATGGCTGCATTCCCAGGAAGCTGATAATGTTACCCACCGCCTCTGTATGAGAAGAAACGTTGCATCAATATACAAACTACTGGTGGGTGCAGAAAACACAGCACTGTGAATTAAACTTGCATCTATTTACCATTTGGAATTTCACTCAGTAAATCTGTGATTCAAGCCAAAACACTCAGTTTATTTATGCATACCATCAAGTGTCCGCACAGATGCCAGGGCGAATGTCTCCTCCTTCTCAAACTCATCTCCCACTTCTTCCCACGCCGCTCCAAAGTTTGGTTTCAAAACTTTCTGAATGTGGTCTGCAACCGTCACCTCCAGGTCCTCCAGCTGAAGCACAGCAGTGGAGAAGAGCGTGAAACCACAAGTTTAAAACACTCTCCGATTATTTGTGGGATTGAATTTTGCAGATGAGCCATCATAACATACCACATATTCATCATCATAACCGTCATCATCTGGCTCTCCTGTGTTGGGGTCGCAGTCTCTCACGAGGTACTTCATGGTGCAGCTGAATGTACACGACACTGCAAAGAGAAAAAGAAAACTTCTTGTAAACTCTTTGATTATCGTATTAAATTTGAACTATCCATGTTCCAGACTTCCTACCAGCTGTTGGATCGTCCTCTGGCAGCCGGACCAAAGTGTAGCAGGAGCCAGGCTGGCTGTAGGGGAGGCTGGGGGCAGGGATGTAGTGTATCACCTCATAAGATTCTGCAGGCTCCATCTGTACTATCACCTACAAGATATAATCCCAAAGCAGCAGAAATACATAAATATTTCATTTACATTCTGAGGTGGACAAAACTGATAAGATAAGGCCTTTATTGTCATTGTACAGAGCACAATGAAATTACATTTCAGAACACCCATTCAGAAGAAGACAGAACATAAACATAGCTGAAGCTATGTATGCTAAACAAGCATAACTGAAGTTATTATTCAACAAACCTTTTGCAGCAACTGGTCGTTCAGCGTGTTCGTGCAGTCAAACTGGAACACCATGTGTTGGGCGAAGGTATGTTTAATGCAGCGGACAACATATTCTGTCTCAGCCTCGGTCAGCTGCACCGGCTCAGAAGACTTGAATAATGGGCCGAGACCCTGGAACTCTGGGACGGCAGCAAGTTGCTCTACAACAAAAACAGGAAACACAAGGATGATACTTTAAATGTGTGTAATTGTAGCGAATAGCCTGATCCACCATGTGGGAATTTAGTCTTACCCTGATAAATGTCTTGACGTGAGGGGGCCAGCTTCTCTGGCAGTTTGCTGGTAGCAACTGGGGCAATTTCTACAAGAAAAAATTACTTAAATTAGGTTGTCCAAATACCACATATAAACATACATATAAATGTATTGAGTACATCACATTAAAGTGGCTGTACCTGTTTTCTGCTCTGTGATTGGAGTGGTGGCCAGAGGTACAGACTTCATATCAAAAGGTTTCTCTGAGGGCTCCAAGGTGTACTGATGGAGGCACTTCTCCAGCCCCGGAATGGACACAGACAGTCCTGAGACACACAGAGGGAGACTTGTTACCATCAGACGGCACATTAGGTCCTGTACTCAGAGTTTATAAATGTGCAGCTTTACCATTGAAGATGTACGCTGCATTCAGAGCTTTCTGCTTCTGCTGGAGTACATTCATGTAAAAAGTAGCTCTGTCACGCACCTCATCATCACTGTCCATCATACACCTGTGGAAATGGAGCAGGTTAGAGGTATTTCATGTTTAATGAGAACAGTCTCTGTTGACATGACTATCAATTTTTATCCTTTCTGTTGGACTTTCATCTTTGTTAGAAACTAAAAATAAGAGCATAACCAAAGAGTTCAAGTTCTTAAAAACAGATTTTTCAGCAGGATTGCCATTGCTTCAAAATGACTCCCCCAGGACTAAATAAATACCTCTGCATGAGAACCAGGACGCTCGGCAGCAGATCATCATTCTGAGCTCCAAATTTAGCCAAAGCGCTGACAGCAGCTGAAGACCAGAAGAAGCAACAAATATTTTAGCTGTTTGGAATTAAACCACCCAAAATGTAGCATAAACCATGTTTATCATCAGCATACACACCTGCACGAACGGCCTCGCTCTCCAGCACCACGCGGTTGAATATGAAGCGAATGTATTTGGAGGGCTGCGGGGTGCGAGGACCCTCTTTGCCCAGCAGGTGCAGGATTTTTGTGGCCAACACTGTGTGTTCACAGTCCTCTATGAACTCACAGAGATGAGCCAGGCCCGTCTCTTTACTCTCAGGGTTCTCCTCGATGATGCTGATGATGCAGTCCACAATGGCTCGCTTGTACTCAAATCCACCCTGCAGTGATATAAAAACAAATGATCACATCTCCTCACAAACCTTTTACCTCTTAAGGCTGAACTGGGATTAATAGGATTTTTATTTTCTCACATCATCTCTGAGCATGTTGGATAAGAAGTTCATCATGACACTGTGCTTCCTGGGATACTTCTGACACAGAGCACTGATGGCCTGCACCACCACCACCTGAAACAAACAGATTCACACAGCAGATTTAAAAAAAAAAGGGGCATTATAATTTTATAATAAAGCTAAATGACATAAATATGTCTCACCTTAAATTCATCTGAAATCTCAGAAACAAAAGAGGAGATCTGTTTCATGAGGCGGTCCACGCTGCTCTCACTGCCAGTCTTCAGCAGGGTGGTGATGGCCAGAGTGGCAATGCTGCGGTTTGAATCCGTGATCAGGTTCTCCAGGTCCAAGTTGCAGGCAGTCACAGCAGAGGGGTGTTTCATGGCCACCTGATGCACAAAACAAATGGTTAACAGGTTAAACTATTACCTCAAGCAGATCAACTGGTTTGTAATAATACTCTGACATATATTTTTAATTTAAATGTGTACATAAAATGAAAACAGAAAATCACGAGAACTGGTCTTTTCTTTGTACTTATGAATAAGTAATTATTTTCAGATTATTTTTAGTTAAGCTGCAGACGTCTGCAGTAAAAGAGGTTACTTATACCTTGTTCAGAGTCCTGACAGCAGCATACCTCAGAGCTGCTTTAGGGGAGCTGCAGAAGAGCTGCAGCACTGCAAGGACACATTTACAGTTAGAGAGACGGAATTTTATCTCAAAACCATCATCTTATTTTAAAACACATGAACATTACTAAATTTAAAATTGACTGGTTATTGGGACTGGTGAACAGCAAACAGGTTTATGATGATGATCACTAACTGAACTGCTCCTATGATCATTTACTGTCAAACAGAGGAGAAGGCAGCTGGTTTGGATAGCCTGTTAGCATGGCACACATCACGCACACTGCAAGCTTGAAGCCAGTTTAAGATGTGTGGTGTGATATGTGAGTAACCTGCTAACCTGACACAGCGGGGGCCAGCTCCCTGGCAGTACAGTTGGGCATGTGGACAATAGCAGAAGCAGCCTCATACACCACCATCTCATTCTTGTTCCTCAAGCAGCTCTCAATGAAGTCAAACAGAGGACTGTCATGACTGTGGGTGAACAACAAACATTTCTGTTAGCACTTTAGTCGATTACAGGGAAATAATCAGTTAATCTCAGAGTGTGCATATCTACTCACCCTCCCTCTGTCTCATCCAGCAGCTTGCTGGCAATGCGGATCAGCATGCAGTAAGCAAAGGGAGACTTGAGACCAGACTTGGTGAATTTGTTGAGCATCTTGGTCACAGCAAGGCGATCGTTCTTCCTTAGATGGTACAGCAGGCCGAGGGCATGGTACTGGAAGACAGAACATGCAAAACTTTAGAATCACGAAGGATCAGAAGTAACTCATTAAAGTTTCCAAATAACTAATTTCCTCAAATCCTCATGTTTTTTCCCCACCTGGACCATGATGTTGTCACTGGAAGCAGCCTCTTGGGCCTCATTCACCCAGCGTTTCACCACATCGTAGCTCATTTTCACCATGTGCTAAAAGGAAGCAAAGATGAAATTCAGCTATTTTATTAACAAAACAAAATAAATACATTTTTCCTCTGGATAAAAAAAAGGTTCCCATTTCATACCAGAGAAGAGACCAGAGCTGAACTGGACACACTGGGCACTTTGTCAACTATTGCCTGCTTCATATACCTCTCAATGGCCTGCAGCATGGTGGTCTGAGGGAGGGAAAAATAATACTTTTAGTTTCCAAACAGAAGCCTTTAACAAGGGAAACAGAAAAATAAATCCCTTCCTACGTGAGAACAGAGCAACAGAAGAGACATTTTGAAAAACCTAAAGAGATTATCACTCACATCTGTGATCCTACAAAGGGCTCTGATGGCTGGTCCTCTGTAAACATCTTCCTTCCCAGTCATGTCTTTAGTCAAGCTACCAAATACAACACCAAAACAATTAGTGACTTTATACTGAACACAGTAATTACCATTTACACCATGATACCAACCTGCTCGTGACAATGATGACATCCTCAGAGATGTTTGCCATCTCTTTGATAGTTAGGTAGCACATCCTTCTCAGGGTTTGCTACAACACATCATAAAAAAAGCTTACTTATGTTGAAAATGCATGTACAAGATTAGTCAAGCAAAAAGAGTGAAATGTAACTATCTTATGATTACATTTAATAAATAAAGGGTTAATGTCTTACATCATTAGACTGGAAGAGCCTTGTCATGGCAAAGAAAGCCTCGGTGGCCTCTGTGGTCCCAAAATGTTCCCCCTACAAACAAGGTCAGAGAACATTATGTTAAAATAATGTGTTATACAGTACAGAGAAAAACATTGGTTAGAGACTGAGTTATATATACGCTTGACCTGGTTGAGGAGGTAGATGATCTTGGTGAGGATGTGGAGACATCTTCTTGGATTGATTGGAGTTTCATTGAAGATACGAGCCTGTGAACCAGAGAGGATTATCTTAAGTATTTGGCTTTTATTTTGCTCAATGTCCTTTTCGTCTTAAGTTTTTAAGTTATAAGAAAACATTACCTCTTGCAATACAGCACTTTTCTCCAGGTGCTGGAAAGGGTTCGACCCACTTCCTACGTGTCAAAACAAATTAGTTAGATTATCTAAACAAGACAATTGGCTAAAAAAAAAAAAAGCTTGAAGAACATCAGATAAAATGACAGCCCTTTGTTTTTCATAGAGCCAACGCTGACATTCAGTGCACAGCTGCCTGGATATAGTCAGTGTAATCATCTTTACTTAAGATTTGATATAATTTTTAACTGTCAATAAAAACAATAGCAGTATTCAATACAAGTGCAAAAATCGTTGCAAAGAGTCAATAAAAAAAATAAGAAAACTTTAAACTGAATAACCTGAAACCCACATTTACGGTCAGGTTTAGTTTGATGGTCAGCTGAGTAGCTTTAGCTAGTTGGCTAATGCTAGCATAGTTAGCGTTTTCTTTCAGCGCAATTTACACCAACGCAGTTTAGTCCAGACTTGAATTAAAACATTGTCCAGTTTATAGCTGCTCTTACCAGACTCCTCGTCCTTCTTGTCAAATTTTTTAATCATTGTATATGAACGAAGGAGAGACCCCGTCAACCTCGACCATAAGCAGAGCTACTTCCACGTAGCCAAAATGAAGCTGGGTTTCCTGTCAGAATCCACGTCGACGGAAAAGACGTCACTGGCGTTGATGATTCCGGAGCAGCAGGGGGCGCTGTTCTCACACACTGACAAGGAGCTTTACGTCTATGCACACTGATTTTCTAGACTCGAGTAAGAATAAATAAATAAATAAATAAATAAATAAATAAATAAATAAATAAATAAATAAATAAATAAATAAGGCAGATTAGGGATGATCTGCAAATTATGCATTATTTAATGTTGATTCACATAGGTTTAATAGATAGTTCCCGTCAGACCAACATGCATTTTTAAAGTGTAGCTATTTTCTGTATCTAATATTTTCGATGATGAAAAACTTAGGAAACTTGTATCACCTGCTACTGATATAATTCACTAAATAAATAATTGCATAAACAAAAATACCACGTCTCATTTAGAATGAGCTTCTATGCTGATGAAAATCTGGAGCGTAGTTATCTAGAATGGCCACAAGGTGGCGACATTGTTCTGTGTCCTGGATTCCAACATACTACATACGGTTCCTAAAAACTACAAACTAGCCGGATCATTTTAGGTTTTGTTTACTAGCGAAACGTCTAGTATATATATTTTTCATAATGTTAGCAAAGTAACATGATTTGGGAGCCGGTAATAAAAATGAAACGGGTTGTCTACGGTCTATTTTCATCTACTTGAAAATAGATGGGAGCGCCTTCAAAAGTGAAAACCCGCTGCTTATTTCCCCCTGGTGTTCAAATTATATAATGAAACTATTGTAAAATTGCAGCTTGCGCTTCAAACTTTCATGCGAATTGCTTATATATATTTTTTTTATTTACAGCAAAGCACACCAAGTATATATATATATATATATATATATATATATATAATCTAAGATTGTTTCATGGATGTCACTATGCAAAATGTCTGCAAACATGTACTTGGTACGTCTGCTTTAATTCAGGAAAAATAATCCTTTATTTGCAGTATAAAAATAAGAGACATCTGATGAACACATACATTCACGTGCATTTACATTTTACTGTAATTCATGAGTTTTTGGAGGTGATTTGTACAGAGTTTTAATCTCAAATAATTTGAAACTGGGCAAAATGTCATATTTCATAATTAAAACACATGAAACACAATATAAGAATAATGGAAATCATTTCAGTTATTCCCTGCTAAAGAAAAGCAAAACATTCACAATTAGAATTATGACAGTTATCTTCATTACAATGCCAATTTTACATCCAACATTTAGCTAGTTAATATGTGTTAATCAAAATACAATTCTTCTTTAAAATAGCCCAATGAAGTAAACAAAGTAAAGATGAAAATAGGCTAATTTAATTTCCTCCATTGAAAACATATTTTATTTAGTTGGGTTACTGTTGCAAAATAAAATCATTACTTTTAGAGAAAATGACATTAAAAAGGAATAAAATAGACGTCACCAGACAAATTTTCAGAGTGGTTTTAAAAAGCAAATTAAATCAATCTGTTGAGAATAAAAGCTGTTAACTCACAAACACGAGAGCAAAATGTTTTCACCTTTTAACGACATTTTCCTCCCCCCAGAGAAACAAACGATGTATACTTGAGGAATAAAGAGTGATGGTGACATCGTGTGTTTAATGAAACTTTTGGTCCGTGTTTTGGCTCATTTCCTGCGGCCGATGTGCGCCAGGAGACGCGCGTTCTCCGCCGCCTTGGCGCGCAGGTTTTTGGCTTTGGCCACGTCAAACAGGACGTTCATGATGTTGGTGGGGACGTCCAGGGACAGGGTGAGTCTGCTCCTCCGGTCCCCTTGGACGCTGTTGCGGAGCATCTGGCCCCTGAGCTTGGTCCGGCTCATGAAGCGGTAGTTTGCGGGACTTGAAGTCCTTTTTTCGCGGCTGGATTCGGCGGAGGTGAAGGAGGTGGAGGTGGAGGGGAAAGGGGGGCTGAGGTACTCCGCGGACTGCAGGAGGGACCCCCAGCTGTCTTCCTGGGAGTAGCCCGGCTCGTTCTCGTCACTCGGAGCCCCGGCTGCCAGGTGGTCGCTGCAGAGCAGGTCGGAGCGGCTCTGGTAGAGGCGCAGGCACAGGCTGGAGGTCCGTGTGCACAGGACCGAGAGCAGCAGCAGGGTCTTCAGGGACGACAGCATGCTGGGTCCTCTGGGACCAACACAAGTTAAACAGATGCTTTGTCAGCAAAAAAAAAAAAAAAAGCAAAGTCATGCAAACTTATTCCATCTTAATTAACTTTAATGATTTTCTTCCTTACCACTTATTCTTTGCAGAAGAACACTGCTGCAGAGGGTGGCTGCAAGGAAGCCTGCAGAACCAGGACTCTTCTGATCCCAAGCCCTGCTACACAAAGAGCGCGTGGAGGTCAGCAGTCTGAGCGTCCATTCCCTCTGCCTCTGTTTAGTAGGAGACTTCAAACTGCAGCCCTACGCCAGCAACAACGTCATCCCTTTCACATTTTGGTGTCTTATGAGCCTTCCTATTGGTCCTCCAGCAGTGATGTCACACAATATTGTGACCTCCTGTTTGTAGACAAGAGGCTCATTCTTTGGGAAACTTTTGTTTTTCATGTGGCCTTAAACTTCCAAATGACAAGTCTCTAGTTTTAATAAGATCAACCACTCACAGCCAGTTAGAGACATCTTTATTAAAACTCAAATACTTGCTTTATGGCTGGTTTATAATTTGTTCACCTCCAAGGAGTGTTTCTGTTTTCAGTGCCTATTATTGTATCTCTTTATAAGCAGTCTCTCCAATTTCTTTTCACTCAAACCTCTAACTCAGACAGGAGAAACATCTCCAATAAAATAAAGTTAAACAAAAAACAAACATTAACATGTGTATGCAGGATAGCTCTGATTGTGTGGTGAAGGCGAATACTGTAAAAATTAAGATAATGATGTGAAAATAGGACAAAATAATCTCATCATGAACACAAACGTTGCTAAACTGGCGGCAAATAATTTACTTGAAGTTCTTTTTAGAACAAAATGATTAAACAACTCCTTAAGCACAAGATTTAGGTGCACAAATGAGATTTTCTCTAATCAAAAGAGTCAAAATGATGCAACCCAAAATTTCTAATAAGTGTTAATGGTCCCAGAATGTCGAGCTCTCCTGCTTAATGTTATTAAACTGATTAAGTTTTGATTCAATTTTGAATTACAAGAATTTTTTTACTCATCTCAGACGTTTAATGTTGGCGTTAAGCCTTGATTAGAGCTGTTTTCTGCTCAGATTGTTTCACAAAATAAAAGATTGTCTAGCAGAAGAAACATTAATTATATTAACTGTGTAAAAATGTTCTTTGTTTCTCAATTTTCATGCAAAAAAGTCAATTTCTGGATATTTACAGACACCTAACATCCCAAAATGCTTTTTTTTCTCTTCATATTTAAGTGATGCTGTTTGATTAATCCTTTTTACACAGTTATGATAAAGATTTGAAGCCAATCTCTCTCAGAAAGCTCAACACTTTCTAATATATATGCCTTTAAAAAAACTTAGAATAGCTAATTGCAGGTTGGAAAAAGATATTAACAATTTTAACTTCTGTCAAAGTTTATTTAAAGTGCCTAAAAACTAATTCTTGCAGATTTATGAAGCATCCTTACATGTGGGAGTATTTTACTGTGCAGAATCGTGACTGAAGTGGAGTTAGCCACAGGGAGCTTGTTCCATGTATAAATATATATAAATATATATAAGACTGTGTCAGATTAAAAGACATGTTAAGAATCCTCACGTTACAAAAATCCACTTGTGTCATTTAGAAGAGTTGCTTTTTGTTTTTAATAGTTAGAAAAATAAAAATCAAGTTCGTGCTGCACCCATATGAGCACCCACGCAGGAATCCCTGACCACTGCAGAGCCGGTCTGATGGACAGTGACTGGGTCCCCTGCTGGCTTCCAGTCTGACCCGTAACACCCTGCAGCGCAGGAACATATGTGGTGATGACAGAGGCAGCAGGGCAACCAGCCACCTGCTTCGTTTTTGGTCTTTTTTTTTTCTCAGCTTGTAGAGCAATGTACAAAATATAATAAAGGTAACTCTTATTTACTACAGGGAGACGAGTAAACAGAACAAATCACAAAACAAGATTTAATTTTTCAGTTACATGATGACATTAAAAATCTCAGTCATTCAGTTAAAAAAATTACATGTGAAAGAAACTTTAGTCATGAGGAAAAAGAAAGTCCAATATCTAAAATGATTAAAAGTTAACGAGTGCCATTATCTTATGTTGTGTTTAACAAAAAAAATAAGGTAAAGTTGAGCATGTGAAAAACATATCCACTTTTGTTGTTTCCATCAGGTTTAGAGGGTAAAGCATCAGCAAGGTGCTGCTGATCAAAATCAATGCCAGGGCGGAAAAGCATCAGCAATGACCTCAGAGAAGCAACTGTTGCTTTCTGTCAATCCAGGAAGGGTTAAAGATCAAATCCATAGAGTCCAATATATTCTGCACAGAGAAAGGCTGCATCACTGACAGAATAATTCACTTTTAAATGGAAGTTTAGCAACTTAGCTGATGAAATTTATAGATAAAATGCAGCTACAAGTACTGATACTGGAGCTAAACCCACAGTATCCTTTTTTTAATGATGTAAAAGTGTTTTAATAATACTGAACTTTGTGAAGCTATACAGTGAAAAAAACAACTGAAGGCATGTGATGTAAACCGTATCACTGTGGTAACACAAACATGCATCATGTGAGGACTCATTTCACAGCTGTTTATGCAGCCTACACAGGTGGCCTACAGACACGCAGCCACTGATTACTCACAAATGGGAAACTTTTTCAATTAAAACAAACAAATAAATATAAATGACAGCCCAGTTTAAGTTTGCAAAAAAATGCACCTGAACAAAACAAAGTCAGATAGAAAATAACTACTTTAAGCTAAATGTGGTTTTAAACGTTAAAAGTGAGGCATAATGTCCTGGTGGAATCTGTTTATGTTTTGTTAGGTCAGATCAGGGGGATTTTTGAAGCTATGACCAAAACATGAGTTAATTTTTTGTTTTTATAGTTACAACAAAAAAAGGACAAACTTTTTTCATTTTTCTCTCAATTTGTTTTAAAAATATGTGCTCATTAATACAATGAGTGAAACATGTTGAGGATAGCAGCCTGTTAACCACTTCACTGATCTGACTTTCAGGTTTAAATTTGGACATTTCTCTCAAATCCATCAGAATTACCTTTAAAGACCTTTAAGACTAGATAAGAAGAATTAGAAGTGAAAAATATGCCTGCATACTTCAGTAGTAATTTTTATAAAAATTTTAGTAGAAACTGTTTTCCTTGTTAACATAAATATGGAGGGTTTTGTTTTGTCCTATAAAAATAACAATAAATGTTACAATTTTCTGTATATTTTTAGTTTTATATTGTCCCCCCCACTAGCCAGAAAGACCTTCAACAAACTTGAAGTTGATAATTAAAGTTGTAGCAGGTTTTGTGTCACATTTATTAGTGAGCAGAAATTTATTTTTTGATTGTAAAGTGTGCAGACCCCCTTAGAAATAAATAATTTTAGAAGTTGATCATAAAAACCTGATAATGAAAGAATCAGACTTCCCTTTTCCCCATAACTATAAATGTTTCAGTAACTCTAATGAATCAAACCACAGTTTTACAGTAAAAAAACATGTTCTCATAAATAAAAGCAATGCAAAATGCAGAACTAATATTATACTAAGTTATGTACATAATACAGCATCATGTTTTCTGATTTTAAGCTTCATTTTTAATGTTTGCTAACTATGAAAGAACAGTTATGTATGAAGTTTCTGAATATTTCCCCATAGGTCTTATCTTCACATTGTTCAACAATAAAGCCACGCCTCTGCATCAGCTGGTGGGCAGAGGAGCATCCCCTGTGTGACCTGCAGGCGTTCCTGCAGCTCTGCTCTCCATCATGCAGGCACTCTGGCATTCCTGTTTGGAACTGAAGCGGTTTTGGTTGCCTCCGCAGCCCCCGTACACAAACGGCCTGCAGTCCCCCGACTGGACGTGGAAGTACCAGCGCAGGATGTAGTCTGAGCAGGACCCCTCAGACATCAGCTCCAAACAGCGTCCTGCCACTAGAATTACACGTGAGGGACTTAATCAATTAAAGCTTATAAAGCCAGTAATGCTATTATTATAAACCCTGATATGTAAAACAAATGTTGGACTTATTATTTCCACTCATTACTTATAAATGATGTTTAAAAAAAGTTGAAGGAAAAAGAGCGTATAGTCGAGGGAAATAAGAGAAAGAAGAAAATCTGTTGGCCACTCACCAGCATCCTTTGTTCCAAATCCTCCTCTTCTCCTCCTCTCAGTCCACGCCACAGGCCCGCCCCCCTGAGACTCTAAAGACAGAAATATAGTCCATCACAACTTGTGCTTTCTTTTGCACTCAGCTGTCAAATAATAAAAAAAATATCCTCTCACTGGATCAGTACACATAATAAATGCTGGCATTGAAATGCCGTTGGCTCCAACAGTAAATGCAAAAGTTTTCGAAAACATCTCGAGTGATGAGTGGCACTTTGCAATGTGGTTAATGCCTCTCAGCTACAAACACACCAAACCTTAGCTATAGGTGAAGAGTGATAAATATAACAGCAATCTGTCACACAGTTTTACCTAAAAACAACACAACTAGACTACCATTATAATCAGAGTGTAAAGGAAAAAAACCTTTTAGGTGAAATCCATGCTGTGTAGATGATTTATGTGTAAAATGTATCCTTACAGCAACAAATCTTAAAATAAGAACTGGTTAAACACCTAAAACTGTGACACAAACGTGAATATTAGACATGAAACATGACTCGGAACAAAAAGAAACCCACGTCATAAAAAAAACAGGGTCCTGCAATCTTAAAATAAAACATAAATAAAGCATGAAAGTCAGATTTTACTAATGAAGGAAAAGTCTTTGCCTCAGCCAAAGTCATTCCACTGTTTTTTTTAGTTTTCATGGAGGATTTAAAAGCTTTGATTTTCTGCAGCTACACAGATGAAGCGTGTGAATCTCAGCGCGGTGTCTTTGCCTGGAGGTGAACATTCTGAAACGCAACCGTATGAGAAACTAAGCAGAGGATGTTCCAGTCAGAATAACTCACCTGGGCACGACACGTTTTGTGCTGCAAAACCAAAGATCCCTTTAAAAAACACTTTTGAATTCTTTTGATTTGCACAGATTTAAGTGTAAATATTAGACTTTGTGGTGAATGAGGGAAGTGTCAGAGAGGCTGACACTGACACTGAGCAATGTCAGCCTCAGGCTTTCATTAGTTGTCTGCTTTATTTTCCTGAAGCAAGAATTACAAACAGCTTCAGATTCAGAAAATGATTTCTGCCTGCAGCTACAGTCACTAATAAGCTTGATACGTTGTTGAATATTTAACTTTAAGCTCATTCGGCCTGTTTTATTATTTCTTTTGCTTCTTTTGAGTATTTGTAAAGATGAACTCTGAGAAATGAGAGCTGTTGCTTTGACCTTTCACCTGCTGATCTTCTCACACAACAAACGCACAAACTGGACTGTCCTGCCAACACAACCCTGCTCCACATGAGTTTTGAGCGATGTGTTTATTTCTCCTCACACTTGGTCACGCTCTGCGTTTGTCCTGGAGCTGCAAAGCTGCTAACGCTCATTTCAGTTCATCGTTTCGTCCTCACCAGTCGAGTTTAGAAACTTCTTTTCTCCTGCGAGATTCACAGGAGGACTTATTTCTCCCAAGCTGTTTCTGTGTCTTCTCGCTTTGCGTTTCTCCTTCTTCCGAAGGTTACTGGTGACGGAGAACGCCGCCTCCTCCAGCTTGTTTTTCCTCTCAGTTATCGTAGCTGTTGCATCTGGATCCACAGACTTCACCAGGAACTTGTATTCCAACCCTGTGAAAAATAACATATCACAAAACCTCAAATATACTGCTTAACATCTTAAATTTAATACAGTTTCTATACATTTTGTTATATATTATCATAGAAACAGGTATTCCATTTTAAAATTCTAATTTAGGCTTATTACACAGAAACAGAAAAGTTTTCATATAAATATTTTGTTTGGCCACATGAGCTAAAACTCAGCATAACTTCACTTAATTTATTGACTGGAATTTTAATTGAAAACGCAAATGCAAATGTACATTATAGCTCTTTGCCTTTAGCTATTTGTATAAAAGGTCAAATAATTCTACTTTACTTGTTTCAGTAAAACACTGTTGCAATGATGAAAAGAAGAATAAAAAAAATTGAATGAAGTTTGATTTAAGGTCACTTTAAAGTACGACAGTCGGTACAATAAGGTTTTTATGTGCTCATGTTTTCCTATTATGTTCAACTAAAATGTCTCCTGTGCAAAAGGTGAGCAACACAAAGAAGACTTTTTCTTTCTGTGTTTTGTACGTGAGGTGGATCGTCAGGAAGGCGTCCCTCCTAATTGCACTCTGGTGTTTGTGAATGGCTCTGGCACCATGGCGTGTGTTCCTCTGAGAGAACATAACAGATGGCTCAACACACATGGGTGCCATGCTGCTGCCACAGGAGCTCTACGACAAATAGCCACACGTCACACACACACACACACACACACACACACACACACACACATGCTTACAAAACATGAGCCTTTCTAGAAACACATGTTTATTCACACACAAAACCAAACCACCAGCCCATGTGTTCACACTCTTACCACACTTTTCTACCACCTCCTGGGTGACGAGCTCCTTCACGTCTTCTGCCTTCACACAGAGCAAAATATTGATGACAGCAGTTAGTTTTTAACTAAATGTCTGTTTTATATTTATATTTAATGAGTGATTATAACGCTGATGTACCGAGAGTCCAGGTTCTCCTTTGTCCCCTTTTGCTCCTTCTGTACCAATTGAACCCTTGAAAAAATAAATAAAAATTAAAAATGTGTACATTTTTGCAAAACTTGGGTTTTTAGGTCTACGAATGGCAAAAATGTTCATTTTAGAGAAAGGTTGTAATTCTATTATATTGTTTTATTTTTTTTATTTAATTATTTAATAGACAAAAACCTTGTAAAAACCAATCTATGTGGCGTCAAGTGTAAGATGAAATGTTAAAAAAAACTCACCAACATATTTTTCATTATTTAGCTCACTGTTCTTACATTTAGCTAATTTTTACAAAATGTTGTAATTAAATGTTAAAAAATATATTTAAATAACAAAACCTAAGTCTAAATGTGTAAATCTAAATCTAATTTGAAATATTATCTCCAGCAGCTAGAGGTGTCTAGCAGCTGCCATTGTTGTTTGTCGCAGGATGATGCTTATATGACGTTAACATATGCTAAAGGTTAAAGATAATATTTAGTATCTAAATTCAAAATAACACTCTTGCGGTTGCTATTGTCTCAGGATGATGACATCATAACACGAGTGTTGCGTTCCATTCGTAATGCCTAAATGTGAACTTCAACATTTAAGGTTTAAGTTTAACATTTAGATTTAGGATTTAATATTTAAAATATATTTGTTAACAATTAAATTTAACATTTAATAAAACTGAGCTAAATAATGAAAAGCAGGTTAGTGGCATTTTTTTCCACATTTCATTTTACACTTAGCACCCCACATGACACTAATAATGATGTGACAAAAATACACAACTTGTCTTTTTTGGAAAATGTGCTTTTTTTAGCTGCCAAATCAACGCATAAATTAGTTGAAAGTTGCAACAATATTTGAAAGTTTACCCTAACCATTAACTTAGAACTAATAGAGAAGGAGTGTTTTTGTATGAATCTCACACTCTCTCCTCGGTGTCCAGGTGTCCCCGGCGCTCCCCTCTGACACAGCTTGGACCTGCCTCTCCGGCCCCTCTCACCCTGTTCACCAAAAAGCACACACAGGAAAATAAACCTCAGACAAATTCACGACAGGACTTCAAATCTGTAACTTTAAACAGTCTGAGTGACAGATCAATTAGATGCATCCTTGGAATATCCTCATTAGTTGCTTCAAGCCACTTTCTGTTACCACAGAAAGTCTGGTAATTGTAGCTGAAAGGTTGTAATTGAGTAAGATATTACTTGAAAGCTGTAGACAGAAATAGACGTGTGTGTGTGTGTGTGCATGTTAATTGGGGACATGTCTCTGCTGTCTCCTCTGCTGCCACTCTCTCACAAAGACACAATGACTGTAATCAAGCTGGGCTCGTCCTCATCGTGCATAACACGTCCACTCTGGTTGTGTTTTTACATTGGAAATAAAAGTAGTAGTTGTGAGGATGTTTGACAGTACAGTAGCTGAAACAAGTTCTCTAAATCTCCTCTTACAGAAAAAAAAAACAAAAAATAAGAAGACAAATTTTAATGACATTTTGTCATAATGTGTGGGAAGCCCCGTTCAGAGCAGGTGAGGATGATTTGCAACATAAAGTCTCACAGGTGAATGTTAGTTTTTATGCAGTGAAACTTCATAGGTCGATGCAGTGGTTGTGATTTTCAGAGCAGGGAGCCACAGGTGGTGAACTGACACCTGAGTAAAAGTCAAGGATTCAATCAGACATGAGAATGTTTCTGACTGGTGGAGAACTGAGAACAGTAAACTCATTACTGATGATTTATTCCTTTTTTTTGAAGAAACACAAAGCAGACAAACACAATAGGAAACAATCAGGGTACCTTGGGCCCTGGGTCTCCTTGTGGTCCTGGTGAACCTGGTGGTCCTTCATCTCCATCTCTTCCTGGACTTCCAGCTGATCCCTTAAACCCCGGAAAACCTGAGAAACCTGCTGCACCCTGAATTAAGACAAAAATGACTCATGAAGAAACAATTATTTTTTCAACATAAGTTTATTACATTATTCAAATATTTGACATTTTATCTCTACAACCTTTTCTCCGTTCTCTCCAGGTTCACCATCACTTCCACTGGTCCCCCCTTCTCCTTTATCACCCTATAATTATACATAATCAGAAATACAAAGGGATCTATCTGTTTATAGAGGTGACATGAACACATTTGTATTTTCACCTTGCGTCCTGTGAATCCATTTAATCCAGGTACACCGGAGCTCCCGGGTAAACCCATGTCTCCCTGTTTTTTAACATAATGTAGTTGAGATTTCTGGAGAAGGCACTGTTTCATGATTTAAGGGACTATTTTTCATTCATTAGAATCTAATTGAAGGCTAACCTTTTCTCCATCCAGACCAGAAGTCCCAACACGTCCAGGAAAACCCCTGAAACCCTGGAAATACAAGCAACACATTGGCTAATTCCTCCAGTGTTGAAGGCTGACCACCAGTGGACCAAGAAAAAAATAATAAGAACCCCTCCACCTTCTCTCCTTTCTCTCCTTTTTCTCCAGGTAAGCCAGATTCTCCTGGATCCCCCTGTGAAAGAACACATGCAAATGAAATCAGGTCTGACTGGGTTTGTGTGCAGTAAAGTTCACATCACACTGATAGAACCATATTTAACCTTGATGCTTAGAAGCCATATTGTTTCTTTAACCCTATAACGCCAAACGTATCATATTTGATACATGAGTTTTTGAGACCTCCAAATGAGCAGTGTGACATATTTTTTCCTTAAAAACCCGATGTATACAATTATACACATGTAATGCACTGATAATCCAGCAGGGGGTAGTAACTTTCTCACCAGAGGCCTTTCCACTGATCCTACAAGACTGCCATGGCAAAGGACTGAGACAAATGCGGTTTCAACAGGAAAACTTTGCCAATTTTAGAAGGTTAAGGTAAGAAAAAAAAATTTGTTTTGGGGTGAACTATCAAAAGGAACACTTACTGAGTTGATGCAATGTAAAATTACTTAATATTTTATCATATTTTTTTCGTAAAACCGTGTTGAAAAGTGATGTATCAAATTTGATACAGTGGGTTAGTTAGCTCGAAAAATCAGTCAATTGTCTTTTT
>JARVGW010000346.1:8523112-8560682 GCA_031762495.1 Anablepsoides rubrolineatus | reverse complement strand
ACGTCTGTTAGTGTACAGCGCTTTGGGGTCTGGAAGGACTTGATAAAGCGCTGTATAAGTTCAGTCCATTTACCATTTTACCATTTACCATAAAGTGTTACCAAAGTATTTTAATTAGTTAAACTTTATTAAGACATTGCTTTAACAGGATTTTAAACAGTTCTGTTCATTATTTTGAAGATTTTCAAGCAACTTCAAGTGGCTACATTTTACAGTTTATCCGACAAGATTTATAGGGTTTATTGTGCTTTTTTTTTCATTTTCGTGATCATGAATTGTCTTTGTTGTTAAACTATTTCAGCACTTCCTTACTGGTTCTGTAGTATTACTTCTTGTTTTAAAAAAAATTACCTGTTTTTTCTCAGTTACATTATTAATCAATAGGAAATGACCTAAAATGTATTTAAGCAAACAGGTTAATTTAGTTTTGTGGATCAGTTTATCATTTTGAAACAACCACTTTAAAGCCATTGCAGGACAAAAAAGGTATTTTGTTGAGCAAAATATGATTTTGTCATGTAAAATCTCACCTTTTCACCCTTGCTGCCATGTAAACCTTTAGGACCCTTAAAAAATATGGAAAATTAAATTTATAACATGCTAATATGAAATGTTTGAATGAGCTAAATTCTTTAAAAAAATGCTCACAATAGGACCAAGAGTTCCTTTAACACCTGGAGAGCCCTTTTCACCCTGAAAAAAATAAACATTTTTCAGCTTAATGAAGTTTTCCTTGTATTAAAATTGCTGTATTTTTACTCAAAATGATATAAACTGAGCTCACCCGTCTTCCTGGGGGCCCAGGCACACCCCTGGCACCAGGCTGACCTGGAATACTGTCACCCTGATAGAAAGTTTGGAAAATTAAAATGTGTTTTTGCTTGTTTGGTGCATTTATTTTTCCTGAAGTAATAACCGTGTGTTGTTTGCAGGACAAGAAGAAAAACAATCTTATTACCTTTTCTCCTTTTACTCCAGGTACCCCTAGAAAACCCTTTAAAAACATGGAGTTGTAGTTTTTAAATCAGTGTTAACTGGATGTCAGGGTCCACAGAATATACTTTAGGTTAAATTAAAAAACCTAAAAGTGAACTCGTACATCAGATCCTGGTGGGCCTCGAGGTCCCTGAGCTCCAGGGGATCCATTCTTCCCCTTTTTACCTCGTTCCCCCTATATCAAACATACATTTTTTTTAAATAATTTTAATTATGCATATTTTTCTACTTTTACAAATATGCAGCACCATATTATTTACTTTGCAGTATGGTTTACTTCATATAAAATATAACTGAAGAAGATAATATATAAAGTTTTACCTCTCTACCCGGTTCTCCAGGGTCTCCTGGTGGACCCCTGAGTCCTGGAGAGCCCTGGATGCCTATATTCCCATGGATACCCTGGATGCCCTGAGCACCGGGAGGTCCTGGTTCACCTGGCTCACCCTGAGAGAGAGTTGGAGAGAAAACTGAATGTGTGAAGACAATGTGTCCCATAATGTCATGTGTAGTTTATTACATTTGAATAATTGCTTTAATATGAAGTCATTTTAGTTTTTATCAAATTAAAAACTAAAATGCAACTTTGAATGAGAAAGTGAGTCACTGAGTCAATTAAATCCTTTTTAATTAAACTGTGATGAGAAACAAAGCCAATCACAGTGAATGGTATAAAAGACTGCAGGATTTAATGGGAACTTGTAAGTCAGCTTCCTCTTGTTTGTCATTTATTATTTTCTTTTTAACATTTAAGATACAAGAAAGTTTCACCTTCTGCCCTGGAGGACCAGCCTGACCTTCTGGACCTCTGTAGCCAATACCTGGCTCTCCCTAAAAACACAAAACTATCAACACACTTCATACAACATGAAAGAAAAACTGCCTCAAATCAGTTTTTACCTTTTGTCCCTTTTCACCAATTTCACCCTGAAACGAAGGCAAAAACAGAACATAGTTAGAGAAGCGCACCATGACGTGTCTTTTTCTTGTGCCCAAATAAGCAAACTCAGAGGAATTTGAAATAAATAAAAAATAAATAAAACGGGACTTGTCAGCATGTTTAACAAGAGGAATTATTAATGCCGGCTTTAATCTACTGTCTCACAGTCGTACAGAAATAGAGCAGAGGGGACATCAAAGGCCTGGATTCAAATGGTGTTCCTGACAGGCGAGACGGGACAGAAGCTCTGATGTCATTTACTGATGCTCTGTGGACAGCTGGCAACAGCCATGAGATTTTTATGAACTGGTGGCACATTTTATGTAGGGACTGTCAGTCTTGGTTTGCACTCCATGATGGTGACCATACTGCTTTAATTGTCTCAGTAAAGAACATTATATAAAACATTGTTCTTATATATGCAAGTAGGCCACAAGCATTTCTGTATTTTTACCTTGTGTCCTGGTTGTCCATTTTCACCTGGGTGCCCCTATTAAGTAAAAGTACAAACACATGTACAGTAGTATTTAAAACAAGGTGATACACTGCATAATGTTATTACTAGACATATTTTTTATCAGTTTACAGATTTTCAAACTCCAAACAGTCCAATTTTATGTTTTTTTCTTTTATCTTTTTTTCTATTGAAGCATATTCAGGTTTGTGTAGAGGCCCAAGTAATTTATGAATTACTTTTATTGGTTACTATAATTTTATTTTTTGTAACTGGGCAAGAAATGTAAAAGATTAAAGGGGCAATATCATGTAAAATCAACTTTTTTTGTATTTTATATCATGTTATAATGTTATCCTCTCATCAAAAACATGCTCAGAGTCTTGCTTTGACTCATTCATGCATGTTTGAGAAATCCTGTGGTGTCCTGAGGCAGCAGGCAGGGGAGCAAAAACCACTGGCTGCTACTAGAACCACCTTTTGGGATCAGCTACTCCTCTGGGCTGTGTCTCCAAGCTGAGCATCCTCATCACAGAGCACACACACACACACACACACACACACACACACACACACACACACACCCAGCCCGTGCTGAAATGGGCGGGACTGAAGCAGAAGGAGGTTCTTAAAGAGACAGAGGTTAATTTCAAGGCATTTAGAAACAGATATGATGAGAAGTCAAGTTTATTTTTTACTTAAACATAAACAATATTTTAATAACAACTGAAGGTGACATAGTTACTTTTATTATGGTATAGAATTTAAATATATGTCTGAGAAACACATAATATTGCCCCTTTAAATATCTGGGCAGTTTTGCTGCAAGAACTACTGAAATAAAAATCCGAACTCTTCTTTGTTCCCAGTTGTCCTAACCATCTTGCATATTTTTACAATTGGGTTTATGTTTTTTTATTTGTGATATTTTTAAAATAATTATATACTGTATGATGCAATAAATTACATTTGGGGATTTCATTTCAAGCACAAACTTCATGGAAGCCTCTTGGGATTTAAGAGGTTTAGGCAAACTTTATGTAGTTTCTGTCACTGGATGATGCTTTGATGCAGAAAAATGCCTCACAAAATGTAGTAACCCCTGAAGATAAAGTGGTTTATTTTGTGTTCTTACCTTAAGAAAAAAATACTCTGGAGGATATGGATATGGCTGTGCAGTCTCTTCACTGTAACCCCCCTCTTTCCCCCTTTCCATTTCCTCCCTCCTCCTCTCCCATTCCTCCCTCTCAAAGTCTCCCTCTCTCTCCTCCTCTATGATTTCCTCCGTTTCCGTTTGTTCTTTCTCTATCTCCAGTTCTTCTTCCACCTCCACCTCTTTCTCCTTCTCCAGCTCCTCTCGTTCTCGCTCCATTTCCAACCTTTCCCTCTCTCGCTTCCTCTCCAACTCTTCCTCCTCCCCTTCCCTTTCACGATCCACATCTTCCTCAGTCTCCCAGTCATAGTCTCCGCTCCTCTCCTCCTCCTCATAGACTGGATCGAGGTCCGTTTCTGAAATTCCACCTGGCACTACATCCTCTTCTCCCATCTCCCAGTCCTCGTCAGTCTGCGCCTCTCCTCCAGCAGATGCATCTGTTTCAGCATCACTAGATATCAGCCGTTCTCCATGAGTTTCATGGTTGGGACTTTTGGGCGGTGTGTGCTGCATAAACATCAATGACACAAACCGATGCATTTGTAAGTAAATATTCAGAGGTTTGCTGGTGTTTCGTTGATCATAAACTTACACTCCAGCTGCTGGAACCTCGAGCTCCAGAGGACAAATTCTGAAATTAAAATAAGTGGAAAATTCTCACACATGCTCCACAGTAACATGAAAATTGCCTTTTTGTGTTTTCCAAGGATAAATCTTTAAAGTGAATCTATATCTTGCAAAATAGAATTACTTTTTGTGTATTTTTAAACCGATTTCCTCCACCTGGGGCACCTGGCATAAACACCTAAAATATAACATTTGACAAGTCAGTCATTGTTATTGTTAATTTATTAATACGTGTCAGTTCTTAAGCTCTCTTGTGTAGAACCAAGTGAAACCTACCGTGGAGTCAAGCCAGGATGAGCCTCTTTTCACCCTGATTTGAAGTGGAGACACCTGTAAAGTTCCCCAAAACCCTTTATAAGTCAGCTTAGCACTGCAGTCAGTGTTGTTTAATGTGCATTGATTGTTGAGTTAATGTGCATATTCAAGAAAAAACAGGTGATAAAGAAGACTCAGAGCTGCTTTGGAAGTTATTTAAACATTTTTACTTACATGCACACAGAGGTTAAACACAGACATGAAACAATGAAAAATTTCACCAGTGAAAAAAGTGCTGGATCAATCCACTCATCTGATCATAATAACATTGGAGTTTGATGATTTTTATTTTATTTTTTTAGAAAAGCAAAACAAAACAGCTTCAATAAATAAAAGTTCTACATAAATCTACATAAAATCTTCAGTAAAAGGTTATAAAACGGTGTTAGTTACATTAAATTCCTTGGAATAAATAAATAAGAAGTTCACAAGGTTAGAAAATAAAAGTCTACGCTGAACAATGAGAATAATCACAATTTTAACATGAAGTTTCTGCCACTAAAATAAAAGAACCCTCTTCGTGAAGGGAACATCTGTGTGGTCATAGCTTTGTGTGGAAAGATGCTGCCTCTCGTGAAATGTTGGTCGGGTTCAGGATTCCTCGTCAGTGAAACGGTTTGCGGTTTATCAAACTCTCCAGTGCTTTCTCATGAATCATTAAGACTCTAAAGTCTCAGTCTCTTGACAATTAAGAGCTTCCCTGTTTAAAGAAAGAGAGACAAAGTATTAAAGGTAACTCTCTTGTTGTTGTTTTGTTCAGTAAATTTGTGAAAAGTCACGCCGTTTGTTAGAATTTTGTTTCACTTCACTTTTCATACAAGCTTAAGAGGAATCATGCTCAGAAGTGCTGTTCTATTTAGCTCATGCTTTAGTTAGGGTTGTGAATAAAAATACAATTTTGCACTGGTGAAATTTTTAGGAATTAGGAAAAAAAAAAAAGATTTATTCACACTAAATGAATCCCTTTAACCCCTTGTTGCTAATCGTTTCCTCTGTTCAGGTGTGAGTGAAAGATTTGCATTCAAAGGCATGCAAGAAAGTAAAAAGAGAGAAATCGGTATAATTTCAAACTCTACCTTCTCTGGTGCCTCTGTGGCAGTTGGAGGAGTGGGCAGCGTCACCTGATCCTGGTTGTAAAAGTAGGACAAATTTAGCCATAAATGCATTAATTCAAAAGTGAAGCACCACACAGAGTAAATACAGGCTTGCAATTACATCTAAAAGGGTTCACACCATTTACTGTGCTCCTACTTTGCAATTTTAGTAAAAGTAATTCACAAAGAAATGTAATAGCTTTTTTAATTTGCTCCTATTTTATCTCACCACCAAATCTGATCAAAAATGGTAGCTGGGTTTTCTTGTAATGTTGCAAAGAAGTGGACTTAAACAACTTCAGCTCTTATGTCTGTGGAGGGTGAAAAACAACAAAGTAAGCTCCTTACCTCAGTGACATCATCCATGAACTGAGAAGCTGCTGCTGTGGTTGTCAGGATAACCTAGAAGGACCAAAATAAAAAAAGGGGATTAGACATTTATTTTAAAAAGACTAAATACATTCTGAATATTGCAGAAAAAGACATATCTTTTCATATAAAGTTCAAAATATATTTAAAAGAGTTCAATAACCTGTATACTCTCTGTTAGTGCATAATTATATCTCTATTATTCATTATGTTCAGTCTTTAAAAGTAACAATTCTTTGTTGTAGATTTTTGACAATAATTTGGATGAGTTTCAATTTTCACTCTGCTGTTTTTTATAAACTAACATATTTGTGCTGTGTGTAAACATGGTAACACTAAGTTGGAAATAATAAAGTGAACTGAACCAAGAGTTTAACAAGAGCCATAACAGGATGATAGAAAGGTGCATAAAAACACAATTCTTTTGATCAAACAGTCAAAAATTGCTATTTCTCTGTCATTTTAAGATGACTTTAATAAAATGTGTACAATTTGTATAATTATAGGTGATAAAAAGAATTCTAAATGACAGAAAATGGACTTTATCTGAATCAAATTCATTCATTTAGTTTGTATCCACAGGATCAAGTTAGAAAACATCATTTCATTTATTTATTTGTTTTTAATGCATATACAACATTAGCTAAATAAAATGCATTATATGTGTAGTTACCTGTGCATCTGAGGATAGAACAGGACTGGAGCTTTCAAACTGGTCAGGTTTGTGTGTTGGTAATTGTCCCTCCTGTTCACATTAACAACACATTAATACTTGTCTAAACTTTTAAACACAACAGAGCATGTAACAAAGTTTAATGGTAACAAAGTTTAATTGTCAAAAGTCCCCTTTTTAAAAAGTAAAAGAGGTTTTGTTTGTCGCTTGTGCAACTTATTGGGGAATTCGTTAGTTTGGACTTGAAGCTGCAACAAAAGCATATTTGAGATTAAAAATGAATCAGAGCATTTATACCCAGTCCAGCTGACACAGATGATTCAGATCATTTTTGTTTGAAGAGCCTTTACCTCTGTGTTCTCTGTGCTCTCATGAGAAGAGGACAGCTCACTTGGGGGAAGTTCTTCCTGTTTAAAAAGAAAAGAAAACTCTTATAATTAAACACGCACACATAGATAATATGCAGTGAGCTGTCATGGCAAACTAATTTCTTCCTAATAATTAAATCCAGGTAGTGGGTGTGTCATTAATCAAGGCTTTTTAGTATTCAGGTGGGCACGGACGGGTTTGAGTTTCAAGAATTGACAAGCATGCAGACATAAAAAAGATTTGTTTTTTTACGTCATCAACATCACATTTAAAAGAGTTTCCAGCAGTGCCTGAATTACTAATTTAGTGCTGCCTACCTCGTATTCATAAGAGTATTCTTCACCGTCATAAACCTCCTCTTCTTGTTTCCTCTCTTCACTTGTCTGAAGATAAACGGACAAAAAAAGAAAATGATTAAAGAAGGATTCTCAAACAGCAGCGTTTGTTTCTTTTGTGTGACTAAAAATGAATTGTTAGAAAAATAAGAAGCACGTGGAGATTTGGACAAATGCATGCGTTTGGTTACATAAGCCTCATCAGCTGTAAAATAACTGTGTAATTCAGCTTTATATTGATCTTATTATGAAACATTATTAACAGTTGGGTTATTTCTGCATTTATTTGTGGTCTACAGGGTTAAAAGTGTTAGTCTATTTCATTCAGTCTTATTAAAAAGAAGTTTAGTTATTTAGAGTTTAGTCTAATCTCATTAAAGACATTTACCAGGCGCTGCCTCTGCCTCTTACGACGTCCTTTATTTCCTTTGCCCTGGTTGAAAAGTCAACAGTCAGATTTAATTTTAAACAGACAGGTTTAGTAAGATAGTTAATGAGTGTTACTAATTAAAAGTAACAATTAGAGGAAGTCAGAAGGAAGTTTATAATTATTTATATGTATTATATTACCTCATGACCACACCAGAAGCTCATGTTTCAATCAGCAGATTTTATTCTTTCACACTGGTTTGAGTCGTTTTTAATTATTCACATAAATTATTTCCAAACACATTAATTCATTTGGTGACTAAAAATTAAGACATATAAGTCCACCTCCTGTCCTTAAGGTTCAAGAAGCATCAAGAAAAAAAAAACGTTAAGTCAAAAGTTGGTTCACTTTTGAAGTTGAGGTAAAACATGAAACCCTGCTGTGGTCCAACAGTGTGTATGTTTATTTAAGATTTCTGTCTATTATAACCCTGTCTGTAATGAGAAAGACTGAGCAGCTTTACTTTCCCACGCTCTCTGTTCTTCTTCTTTGGTGCAGAGATCTTCTTCAAAGGGTCCTCCTGTCGGAGGAGAACAGTCTCCACCACAGTTTCAGGTAAGCCTGAAACCGTCTGAACACAAATGTACATATTTTAGCATTTTTTAGGTTAAAAAAACAGATTATAGTTATTATATCATGACTGTCACTAGGATTTTTGGTTTTAAAAGTTTTGATTTAGGTTTTATTTTAATATGTGCCAAAAGCTACAGTGTGGCAAACATACTGTGCAATTATCAGGGAATTTAGGAAAGTTGTTTTTAAGGGTGGTTTATAAACTTTTGGGCTGTGATATTGCATGAGGATAAAGACAAAAACAAATCAAGGTAGTGAGATGCATTAACTAAGAAGATTATTTTCAAACTATATCAGAAATATTCTGAAAACATGTTTGAACATCCACACCTCCTTTATGGTGGTGTAATTGAGAGTAGAGTTGATTAAAGTCAGGTTTATATTGAGGGAAGACTCGTTCGTGTTCCAATCTTGGATCTCCGTCCCTCTGGATCCCTTTAACTTTGTCTCAATCTGGTTGAGTTTCTGCTCATCATCCGGTGTACTGATAGTCCATAAGGCTGGACCCTCTGCTGTTTCATTAAGAAGATCCTTCATAAAAAAGAGAGTAGTTGATTCATTCCTTATTTGGCAGTTGTGTCACAAATAAATTGACGTAATAGTTCAGAAAACATCATAGAAAAGAGAGAAAACCGAATGGGTTAAAAAATATGACCCAAACAGAAAATAAGGATGTCTATGCAGCACCGGGAGAAACTAAATTTAAATTTTCTGCACTCCAAGTACACAAAAAACATGCATTACATTTAACGGCTATAAAAAGGGGATATAAGGATTAGAGCATTTCCTTAAAAAAATCCTAAAAATGATAATTAAAATGACTTACAGGGGACAAAAATTCAGGAAGCTGCTCGTCTAAGTCGGGTTGCTGGATGTCCAACTCTGACTGCGTCTGGCTGCTGAGGTCAAATTTCAATGATCTCTGTTAAACAAAACAAAATGACATAAACATATTACGACAGGTCATTAAGCAACATTTAAAAGGCACCCTGCTGGTATGAGCTCAGACTAAAGTAGAAAACAGGAGACTTTAAAATGCACAGATGAGAATCTGTAGTTGTATTCTTTCAGGGGTCAGTTTGAGTTTAGTTTCTGAGCTGCCAGTTTTCAAGTATTTGTATAGTTTTGCACCATATTTGGATAGTTTGCATGTTCTTGTAGCATCTTTGGGTTCTTTAGTACTTATATATTTTGCAACTACGTAATCTCTTATTGAGCTGACCTTCAAAACACGTTAACCTTCAGTTGAATTACATTTGTGGACAAAGAGACCCCTGACACTCTAAGCCCCTGAGTCTTAAAAAAAGTAGGGGAATTCATTTTCCTTTGCTTGAATGAGTAACAAGACAGCAGAAAAGTCTAAATTCATCCCTGGAGACAACATACCATGTTCTCCGAGATGACGTTGGAGGTTTCTGTGTTTTCTTTTATTTTTTTCGAGTTGCTGAGCACATGAAGCAGCTCCTCTATTCCATCCTGCAGCAATCTGTCAATCAAAGCCTTCAGCAAAGGCAGCTGAGAGAAGAGAACTGTTTTATTTAGATGGTCAAATTCAGATTATGTCTCCTGCTACCAAACTGCGGCACATTCCATCATCTGATTGTAAACACGGTAACGCTGAAAGCTCACCCGTATGCCGTAGTCCTCGAACATCACTTCAATGTCCTGAAATAGAAGCAAGATACGTCGTGCAGAGATTTATTAATGCAAAATGAGAACACACATCGTAGAAGAATTACAATACTGTGATTCGACCTTCATCTCCAGAGACTTTCCAGGAGCTCCTGCGTCGCCCTGCAGCAACACAGCTGTAAGTAAATGTGGTGAAAATGACACATTTCTATGTTTTTAAGATGCAGAACTTCACCTTCTCTGCTGTTTCTCCTTTATCACCCTGCAGGAAAGACAAATGAAATGTTAGGACCATTTCTATTTCCCTGCTTCTAAATAAACAGAATAATCATCTTACCTTCATTCCTGGTGAACCCTATGAACAAACAAAAACAACAACACGTTTTAACATGAGTCTGCATCATGCTCACCATACAGTTTGTCTCTAACCCAACCATTAAAAGCCACTAAAGCTGTCACTGATAACTGAGTTTGCATGTAGACAAACACATTATGTCATAAGGCATAAACAACTGCAGTACGCAGAAATATGATGAGTAAATAGTAAACTAACTGTAGCCCCTGGAGGACCCATCGGGATTGGAAATGCTTGTCGGATTTCATCAACTGTGGCGCCCTAAAAATAGATCCACACAAAATATTGATGCCACACAGACATTTTGATAAATATTTCATGTTTTTTCCTGAATAAGCACAAAGCTGAAAATCAGCTTAACCAAACTGTTGTCTCTAATTAACACACCAAAATTGAATCGTGCTTTATTTATTTATTTATTTTATTTTTTTACCTCTGTCGTGACGAGCACCTGTCTCCCTGGCAAACCTGGAGGCCCTGGATCGCCCTTACTTCCATCTTTACCCTGTTAAAAAATACTTTGTTGCTTCAAGGCTACAAAATATGCTTAATTTTTAACATTTTAAGGCTTACTTACATTTGCACCTGGCTCCCCCTTATCCCCCTTAAATTAAGAGCAAAATTAAATCATGTTTTCAAAACAATATCTTTAATAAAAAAAAGTTTTATTCAGTTCCGAAACATTTTACAAACCTTTTTTCCATCATCTCCTTTAGGACCACTTTCTCCCTGTAAAAAAAAAACCAAAACAAATGTTTAACTATGTATAAAATCTACAAACATGACTTTATTTTGTTAAGCTCACATCTTTTCCAGCCTGGCCTCTTTTCCCATCGACACCAGGTCTCCCCTGCAGACAGGACAATGCTGTATTTTGTTTGCATGATCATTTTAAACACATTCAGTGAAAAACTCACCGGTGTTCCTGGTAAACCAGGCATTCCAGCAATCCCAATCCCACCTTGATCTCCTTTTTCTCCTCTCTGCTCATACACAAAACAAACACCTTATATTTCTCAGTAATAGTTTAAAGCAGTGACAGAAACAACAGCCTCAAGAATTTTTAGAAATGATTAAGTTTCACACACATTTCTTAGAAGTTTCATCCACTCTGCCAAGGAACCACACTGTCACCAAGCTACCAAGTGATTTCACACAATTTTCTAAGAGTCATTAATGGTTTTTGTTTGATAATGAGGATGGGGGTTTGTGTGCAGCTCTATGATCAGCTTTTACAGCTTTAACAGACACACACATGCCTTAAAAACTGCATGGATTAAAATTATGTGATGTGAAGGAAGTCATTACAAAGAACAGGCAGAAACAAGAGTCAGTGGAAATAAAACAATGGAAATAATGGAGAATTATAAAATGGAGAAGCTGACATTTATACTGTAACTCAAAATGGATAACTTCGAACTAAACAGGTGGAAATGGACACAATATAAAGATTTTATTGTGACAGTCTAATCCAGACATCCCTGTTCATGTTTTGTTGACAAAAAACAAAACAAAAAAATATATAAAAAAAACTGGATATCTGTTTTCAATAACTCTAATCTAATTTTAATAAATCTAATAAAAGTCTGCAGCAAGTAACACCTTTAAAAAAATATGTATAATTTCAAGAATCTATTTTTACTTTCTTATTGTAGAGGAAATTGTGCAGACTGATGATATATATGAACCCTGTTAAGGACAGTTTGGGAAGTAAAATGAGGAGAAAGTTTTTTTCTCTCTACACAACATCTTGATTCATCAAGTTTGATTTAACAGTTTAAACCAATCTAACAGTAAATATAATGGTGTTGGATTGAATTAAGTTTAATTCCCAAATCACAGTCATACCAGCCAAACTATTAAAGTATTGTGTCAAACCAGTAAGATTATTATTAACTACAATTATGTATCATTAGATCATATTTATTTCTTTGTGTTGCACTTTTAAGAACAGTTCCTAATGATATAATAAATCACATTAGTTCAATCTGGACCTAAATAAAAGGCAGAAATGGATGGATAATTGCTCAATTTAGAAATTCAAGTAAATCAGAACTATGAAAGAAATATTCTATTAAAAGTGGATTAATTTCTTAGTTCCTATAGCTTATAGTTGAGTCTGGGTTGCTAGCAGTATTGATAGGGTGGACTAAAATCCTACATGGAGTATTAATACATACAGCACACAAAAACAGTGAATGAAAATACACTCTGATCTTTTTTACAACATTTAAATGCAATATTTTAGTATTTACATAATGTTAAAAGGTTGAGAACACATTTAATACATTCACTACATTAATAAAATATTTTTACATTAATGTGTGTACAGATTTAAAACATTTTTTGACCTACAGATACTCTTATCTGGTGTTTCTGAGAGGTTTGCCCTCCATGAATTGACCCATTTTATTCTTTGTTGCTATTTAAAAGAAATAAATGAATTGACTCGGCTGAACTCACCAAACCAACCTCTCCTTTCTGCCCCTTGTCACCCTACAAAAGATAAAAAAAACACTAGTGATATTCAGATCAATGCAGAGTTTGTACAACACAAGTGACTGTTTCAGTAACAACCGTTAGTCCTGGTTTTCCTGGTACGCCATCAGAACCGTCTCTTCCTGAACCAGCCTGCAAACATAAAAGCCTTCAAATCAGAAAACACTGGGATTAACTGATTTAAATAAAAAGGATAATGTTAAAGGGTTAAGATTTTTATTATAATACCTGTGATGGTCCTGGTAATCCAGGTTTCCCTTCAGGACCCTGGAAGAAAGTAACAAATGAAAGATGACCAACAGAAATAAGTTTTCCTCCATGATGAACATGAAAAACCTACATGCTATATTAAATAATGATTAAATAAAATCAGCTTAATTTGTTTTTAATGAATATAAAAAGCACATCATAAAGTCAACTTGGCAAAGACAGTAAAGAAGACAAAACTGCTGAAAAATAAGAGATATGTGCATTAAGTCAAATATCATTTCTACAACTTTTTAAACTTTTGTAATTAACCTCTAAAAGAAGTATTGTCATCTAAAATGTGCAGTTTTAATATAACTTTCCAAAACCAATATTAATCCATTGGATGAGGCAAAATGTATAAATTAATAATAAAATATAAAGCTTGAAGGCTGGGGATGATTGGTAGGATTTAGTTTTGCTGAATATGACACTTTAATACTTTTCAGTGTTATAAGAAATCTGTTGAGTCTGAGTTTGGTCTTAATGCAGTGATGATTACTCACTCTTGGTCCAGGAACACCTGTTTCCCCTTTCAAACCAGGCTCACCGGGCTCTCCTGGTTCACCCTGTAGAAGAGGAAAAAATAAAAAATATTGTAATAAATTCACAAAACTGAACAAGGCAAACATTGTTGTCTATTTTTCTTACCTTAATCACGCTGGTAAGAATATTGTTGTCTGAAACAATCTGATGAAAAACAGATTGAAATCTCAAACTTTTGAAGAACAAACTTTTGTTTTTCTTAAGCGTGGTTACAATAAATGCTGTCAAACATTGTGTAGACGTGCTTAATCATAAGAAATCTGTGTAAAACAATAAATTAAAATTGTTTACTTGTGTTCCTGGAGGTCCTGGTTTCCCCTTTGTGACAACGCCAGCGTGATGGAAGGAATGAAAACAAAACACAGTTAAAATCTAAAATTCTGTTTACAACACAAAAGGATATTAGCACGTTCACTCAGGGGTGACCCCCCCCAGAAAAAGCCAAGTTAATTAGTAAGATATCAAGACAGAAATCATGAAGTCACAGGAGGATAGGGGTCTTGTGAAGATGTGAGGGGGGTGACTGACACAGAAGAGTGATCAGAGACTATCAGCACCTCTGAGAGGAGGAGGAGGAGGAGGAGGGAGGCTTATCAAACATACCGGCTCTCCTTTATCACCTTTACTTCCATCAGTACCCTTCAGACAATATACGAAAAGTTAAAAATAAACAACTAAAATTAAGATGAACATAAAAACGATTCTCAATGAATCCCAGAAAATACTGAGTCAGAAAACTTACAGGCTGACCAGACGTCCCAGAGTCACCTTTTTCTCCGGGGTCCCCCAGCCTCCCTGGTAAACCCAGAGGACCCTGATCCAACAATAAGAACAGGACATCAAAGAGAATATAAATTTGTATTCATATTCAAAAGCACTGTGAGCATTTGTTGCGCAACATATTCAGAGCAAACACTTCACAAACTAATAAAAAATTGAAGCTAAATCTCACAAAAACAAAAGATTAAGACACCAGAGTAAAGTGGGTTTTCATGAAAAAATCTCTTACAGTTATCAAAGTAAATGTCTCATCCTCGTAATGCAAAGTTCAGTTTTGTTCTAACCATAGCAAAACTCTTTACTGCATCATGTCCTTATTGTTTCGCTTTTTTTTTTCTCATCGAGTTATCTTTAGCATCAAATAACAAATGTGTTGTTTTCTTTGAATCATAAGTCTGCTGATAAAATACCCTTATTCCTCTTTCACCAGGCTCTCCAGCTGGCCCTGCGTCACCCTGCAAAAGACCACGTGAAATAATCAAATCGCAGCAACAGTTCAGGTTCAGCATTTCTAAACTCATTATTATATTATTAATAAACAAACCTTTATTCCCTGTTCTCCCTTAGCTCCAGGTCCTCCCTGTACAGACAGGTAACAATAATTATTTTTACAGAACAGATAATCAGCCATTTATAGAAACATTTATAGTTTCTGAAAAGAGCAAATTTGACAACTCTAGGATTTTTTAAAAATGGAATTTTACAATTTTTTTCTTTTTTTGCACACAATTTGTTTACCACTCTGAATATCCTTGTTTGTGTGGTTTTGTCCCAGGAGTTATGACAGAATCTTAAATCTGATGGGTTGTTTTTGAACAATCTCTTATCAAACATCTACAATGATATAAAGCGATTTTTTTATTGCCATTAACAACCACTCAGGATTTACTTACATCTTTACCTCTTAATCCTGGATCTGCGGCCTTGCCAGGTAAACCAGTACTCCCCGTCTCACCTTTTGCTCCATCTTTTCCCTAAAAAATTGATTTAAAACACGAGTACAATTCTATTATTTTTTAAATGTATTTTCATTTTGCCTCAGCTTTTGTTTCTATCTCAATCTGACTTTCATCAACACAAGAGGAAAATGTTAGCTTGTGAAGCTGCTAAGTTCTTGACTGTATATAACTAACTTTGTCTGCCTGCTGAGGGATGCTGGGTAAACAGAATCCAGTCAGTTTTAGCACATTTTTCTGCTGTAAACAGCTGCTTGCTGTGACTGTGAATGAGCTTGATTAAAATGGTCTGAGTGGAAAGTATCCTCCCTCAAAATGCAACCGAAACACTGCAGAGGGAAAAGTCAAGTGATGACTCATTGCAACTAAACATTCTCAGTTATTGTTGATATGTTTAGACATCAGATTCAGGGAAATGTAATCCAGCTTTAGTTTGTGATTTAGTAATTTAAACTAAATACTTAAAGTTATTGTTTGAAAATATGATTGATGACAAAACCTTGAGGGATGCTGCCGTGCTGTATAACTCACTTGTTTTTAGATTAAATCCTCCTCAAAGATAATCTAAATAGAGATAACCTTTCTGAGGAGCAGCAAGGACTGCAATAATCTCCTTTATTTCTCTCCTGATCTGTTTTTACAAATTAAAGATCAGACTTTGATAAACCCCTTAAATAAATCAGACCCTATATGCACCTTATATTTATGCTGTTGATGAAACCCACAAGAACTGCACCTTGAAAGGAACTTCTAATTTCAAAAGGGTTATTATAATCAACAAATAATAAATTAAATATGTTTAAACTTTTGTTTTGTTTAAGTTTTAGGTCAAATTTGTGCAAAAATATTCAAAAGTTTAAAAAAATACATATAAGTTCCAGCAGCGCTGTAGTCAAAAGTATAATTGTGTAAAAAAAAAAAGACTTTTACTTACTTTTGGACCTGGTTTTCCTGATAAACCAACATTTCCCTGTGAATTATCACAAAAATAAAATATTTAACTGTAGTTTCATGCTGTAAAACTGCAGCATAAAAACAGAGTACGACTCACTCTTTCACCGTTTTCTCCTTTTGGTCCTGGCTGCCCTGGAATCCCAAAACCAGGACTTCCCTGCACAAATCAGACAAAAACTATCTGGTTTAAAATGTGTTTACTGTTTTGATTTAGATAAACTGGACCAAATGACATCATTTTTCTCCATGAACCTTTTCTCCTTTATCTCCTCGGTCTCCTTTTGTTCCCTGAGGGCCTGTGGAACCAACTGGACCGACGTCTCCCTGACAGACAAGAAGCACAAACACACACATCAGTCAATACGGGTTCGGCCGACGGGCCGAGCTTCTCTCCGCTCTAAATTATACCCTGTGGACTGAGATTAAAGAGGTCCCCATCAACAAAGCATTCAGAAGCCAAGTGCGAAAAGTTAATGAGAGAAAACTTAATTGTGTTTGATGAGCGGACCCAGAGGACCGAGTGTGAGCGTGCAGGAATACCCTGAACGATTAATTAACAATGTTTTCATGAAATGAAACATCAAGAGCATCACTTCCCCCGAGCTGACTGACGTAGCTTCAGCTCGTTAAGATAAATAAATAAATGCAACAAACTCAAACTTACATTTTTTGGATACCGTTAGAAACCTGAAATTTGAAATCTTCAATTTCATATCAGATATTTCTGTTTATGTTTTCAGTGAGTTTTCTAATCAGTAAATACTAAAACGTTAAAAAGAACTTACCCGGGCGCCTTTTTTTCCAGTCGGACCAATTATCTGTCAGAGTGGAAACAGGAAGACAGAGTACTGAGTTCTGAATTACTTTATTTATGAAGTTTAAAAGTATAAAGCTGTTATCTTACACCCTTGGCAGGATCTCCAGGGACTCCTCTTGGACCTTCATCTCCTTTCAGTCCCATCGGTCCCGTCTGCCCCTTTAAAGACAAGGCAAATATGGAAATTTACTTTTTTCTTTTTTAAAACTTTCAGACTCCATTCCTGTTATTCTTCACTCCAAGGCTTCTTTCCAAAAGCTGTTACTTTATAGTTTGCAAGCATTGAAAACTTAAATTTCATGCATTTTTCTTTGTAATAGTTTTATCTTCAAGGGTAATCTTTTTGTATGACAAAATGAAGACTTAAACTGAAAAAAAAAATCAAAACAGGGAGCTAGTCCACAAGACAACAATTTTTGTGTTAATATTTCCAAAGGACTTTTGGATGTATCAAATTAAAAAGCACTGAAGCAGGAAAAATGAATCATTTGCAAAAAAGAGACTCAGTGAGGTTTGACACCTCAGCTGTATGTAATCACTCACCATCTATGATAAACTGATTCATCAGAACAATGTTTGCCTGGCCACGTTAGAGAACAGTCACTGATCTAATCATGTGCTTGTTCTGTGTTTTCAAAGCCAGCATCGACCAGATAAGCAGCATTTGCCTCAGTTTTTAACAAGCTGATGGTTTTAGTTTGCTAGCATGAGTCAAATGGTTTAAAAGTGCTAAATGAAATGATTTTGTAATCATTTGTTGTAGATTGCAGGTGTTTAGAATCCTTTTTGAGCAGCACAGTGGAACAGTGGGTGAAAGTTTGAATCATCTTAAGTGAAATCTGTACATTTTAATATCAACAAGTTTGTTATTTCTTTGCACATGTCAAACTCAAGGTCCATGGGCCAGATCTGGCCCTTGTTAACATTTTATCTGGCCCCATGTAAATGTGAAATAGTATGGTATACAGCTGGCCAACGTTAAGCAATTTTCAACAATCTTTGATTTTGGTGCAGAAAGAGCAACAGAGAATCAACTTTAGTTATATTTTGCTGTATTATCTTCTTATTTAAAGTCAAATTGTATGATTATATGTGAGTTTTGTTTTTTTTAATACCTGATTAGCTAGATCGGGATAAAATGTATCTCTAAGCCAGAGGTTGCGCTAGACTTTTTTGCTGTCCGTCATTTTGACTGACAGGGTAAGAAAAAATCTGTCATGATCAATTTTTACCCGTCACTTTCTTTTTAGATGATAATGACTAAACATTCATGTAGCTATTTGTCATGTTGGTTTCGCAGTTCTGCCACTATGCAGCACCTGCAGGATTATATTAAGGTTCTGAAGACACTGTTGGAATAACAAGCACCACATCAGCCAAAGTTTTCAAATCAGAAAACATTTCTCCAGTCAAAGTGATCAGAAGTCATCAAGACTTTATTTTTTATATCCCACAAGTTGTCACTTTAGCAGGTAAAATATTCCGTTAATGAATGAAAGAAAAAGTTGTTTTTAGAGAAGAAGAAGAAGAAATAATTGCTAAAATGTGTCTTTTTAAACATTTAATTATAAACATTTTTATCTGTTTGGTTATGCATGTTCTAAATGCTACATAAAACATAATTTAGAAAAAGTAATTTGTATTCCTTTAAGAATAATTTGTAATATAACATTACTTATATAAATATTGACAGAGATTGAAACTTGACCTGAGTTTGAACCCTCTGTTTTCTAGATTGTAATCTTCACTCACCTGAGGTCCTTGTGGTCCAGAATGTCCCAGGTCTCCCTTGTCTCCCTAATAAAAATAGAAAAAACTCATATTTACAAGTGACAGTTGTGTGCATGCACACACCACGTGAGTCCAGCATGTTTTCAGCTTCATGATGGAAGAATAGGAGTGAGGGATGAAGTCACCTTGTCCCCTTGCTCTCCTTTGAGTCCTTTTTTACCCTGCAAGTAAAAGTGAATCACTTTGCCATCATGTTTTTTTACACATCACTGATTCTTACAAATGCTCAGTAAAGTAGTAAAAAAAAAAAGAGGTTTGGAGTTTATTTCATATTTGGGAACCAAAACTAATCCATGTGCACTGAGGGGGAAAACATGCAGGAAGTCATTGCTATCAGTTCAACTGAACATAAAAATGATGAACTAACCCGAGGTCCAGCAATACCCTGGATACCTGCATCACCATGGTCACCCTTAAGAGAGAATTTATCAAAAATGATTACTCTTCAAAAGTTTTTTTGTTTACATTGATCAAACCACAATATATTTATTAGGTTAAAAAGAAGTTTCTGGTACCTTTTGGCCAACTGCTCCTATTAAACCAATATTTCCCTGAACAAAGTAAAACAACACAAAATATTCACACATTTAAATCACAAGACACAAACCTAATCTCAGATAAGTTTTGTCACTGATGTACCTTATCTCCCTTTTCTCCACGAGGTCCCTGAATACCTTGTATACCAATGCCTTCCTCGCCCTGCAAGAAAATGTTCAAGCAGCAAAGTCAAAACTATTTTTTTTTTCAAATGTAATAAGTTACAGTTAGTAACAGTTTTACCTTCTGTCCTTTCTGACCTGGAAATCCTGCTACCCCATCAATGCCAATGGGACCAGGAAGACCAGCAATACCCTGCAGAAATGTGCATATAGTGAAAAGTTTGTTTGACAGTGAAAAAAAGAAACCAAACATACTTTTTTCTCCTGAATACAATGTTTTTGTGCAACACAATATGCTTATTGTTTTTTTGTTTTTTTGTTTTTACCACTGATAACAGTTATGTCCTTACATCTTTCCCCGGATCTCCTTTGTCTCCTTTCATGCCATGCTTCCCCCGTAAACCCTTTCAAAGTTTAATGAAGGAGTGATCACATGAAAAGAAATGTTACGCAACAAAATAGCTGATTCTGTGGATTTAAAAATAGGCTTTTTGTGCACAAATCTTGTTACAGAAAAACTGAAGCAGGCGTACCAGCAAGTCATTATTCGAAGAAAGCAGATTTCACACTTACTTTTGCTCCCGGCTCTCCAGGATCTCCCTACAAAGCAGAAATAAGAAGAGCGGCTCTGTTAGCCTGTGTGCTGCATCAAAACCTCTGTGTATTAAACACAATGTCACGGGAAACTTCCACTTACTTTTACAGATGTTCCTGGTGGTCCTGGTGGTCCAGGCTGGCCAGGCAGGCCTGGCGCACCATTGACACCTGATACCCCTGGTGGTCCCTGTGGGCCCTGTAACATGCAGAAAATAAAGTCTGAATTGCACAAAAGTCAACTTTAGCTTAAAAAAAAAACTTTTCAGAAGACTTACAGAAGAACCGGGTTCTCCTTTTCGTCCTGGGACAAAATTTGCATCGGTGCCAGCGATAACGTACCCTGGCTCTCCCTGTGCAAAAACAAAAGTGACGCTCAAACGTAAACACGCAACTGAACTTTCAATAATGTTCAGTTCTGAAATAAAAATATTCAACTTAACTTACTCTCTCTCCCCGCTGTCCCTTTGGACCAGTAAGTCCAGGATGACCCTGCCATCAACAGGAGAAATTAAATCACATGAACAGAAACTATGGCAAGTCATTTATTCATAGATTTGATTATAAGTCATCAAAATAAAGGATAACATTTAATATTAAAATAGTACAATTCTATTCAAAACACATTTTGAGCCCACCATGTCTCCTGGAATGCCCGGAGAACCCTGGAATTCAAAAACAGAGTCATCTTTTGAGACTTGGATGAGGTCACTGTGAAGTTTTTATTTATTTTGCGTTTAGATACCCGCTGGCCAGGAGAACCTGGAGGTCCAGTTCGTCCCGGTCGCCCTGGCAGCCCAGGGATGCCATCTGTGGCAGGAGGTCCCTGTCAAATAAAGACTACAGTCAGTCAGGAAACAGTTAACAACGATATTATAAACACTGAAGTTTTTATTAAGTATTTATTATGTATTTTCAGTTGGGAGGCTTAAAATGTTTGTATAATATGTGTTGACACACGATATGATTATTTTATAGATTAATTCAACAATCTTGTAATATAAATTTCATTTAATATTCCCTAAACAGTTTGAAATGTGTTTTCAACCACAAGTCATTGTATATTATTGTCAACTAGGGATGATAGTAGTTTTACCCTCTCTCCTTTTTCTCCTTTGGAAGCTGTGAAAGGATCAAACTGTCCAGGGCTTTGCCTAAACCTCTACAGGGAAAAAAAAAGAGTAAATGTTAACTTTAAAAAAGTTCAAGAAACGATAAAATAAAGGAAGAAAATGTAAGTAGAGAAACATACCAAACCTCCAAGACTAAAACCATCTCCCTGAAAAAAAAAAAATATTAGAAGAAAATCAATAATAATGCTTCTACGCTACACAAGCACCTAAAAATTATGTTTTCAATCACTTTGCTGACCTTTGCTCCTTTCTGGCCCTGTTAAAACACATGATTAACAGGATTAATAGCTCATACAGAAGTAAAAACGTTGTGATTATAATTCTGCACTAACCTTCTCACACTGTGAGGAACAGGGACCCTGAGGTTTATCTAGCTCCTCTGGGTCTTCAGTGGGAGTGTCTAACTGAGCAAACTGAACATAAAAATGATTTAAAAAGACAAATTATAAAAGTCTTCAGTTATAATAAATCATAATCAAATATGTCTTAAATGTCTGGTATGGGCTTTGTCATAATTGTATATAAAATGAGGAATAAATATTTATTTATTACAGTTTCAATTCATTTTTTTCTCACCTCATCGTGTAGTTTAAACTCAGACAGGAGTTCCTCACCACAGATGCTGCTGATAAACTCCCTCTCTATGGAGGGGAAGTCATCAAAGGTTGGAGAGTAGAAGATGTTTTTGTAGCTGGTGGGAGCAGCGATTTTATTCAGCTCCTCTATATCGGCGTTAGAAACTCCAACTGCTAAAACACTGACCCCTAAACAGAGACAGAAGGTAGTATGTAGCTAGTGGTGGGCACATTTCCCCTAAAGCACTAAAGCACTAACAGGGGAAATAATTTTCCTATTAGGACTTTTGGTATTTTTTTTAATTCATTAATAGATTAGCACTTGCTAAATTTATGAGCTAGATTTAGAAACACTAACTGAGGTCTTTAAATGTTTTTGATCAACATTAACTTTTGATAACTTTTTCAGTGCATTAGTTCTTTAGAATTAGGGGACCTAAATATTTGAGTTAGTGCTTTAGGGTTAGTGCAACTCATTTTTAGATTAGTGCTGCCCATCCCTGTATGTAGCCCATAACACAAGAGTTGACATAGATAATTCAGTTCCAAAGACATAAAATTAGAATTAATATATATTTAAATGCAGATTTTCTTTTATTGTTTAAGGTTTAAAACTAAACAAAATAAGAAAAATGGACTGAAACAAAAATATTTTTTTTGTTATGCTGGGTAAATCTTAACAGTAACAAAAACCATGATTAGAGCTATATAAATCTGTGAATAACTATTATTTTTTCAAAATTTTAAGTGAAACTGATCAACAACTTCTGGATGGATAGAGTTTTTCCCATTAAAACTAACCTAAAACTCGTGCAATTCTAGAGGGTGGCATCACATCATCCTGGGCCCTGCCATCTGTGATCAGAACCAGAACATGGGCCACATCCTGCCTCATCCCCAAAGACTCCTGGAACACTTCCTGCAGAACGTAGCTGATCCCTTTTCCTGCTCACACACACAGAAAAAGATCAAATCTGACGCCTGATAATAGCAGATCAGGGAGTAGAGTGGATTTTTTTTCTACATCAATCCAGCAGCTGCTAAAAACTGTCATCAGCAGCAGGACCGGAACACTTTTAGCTGAATTAAATGTGGACTGACGACAGGTGGCAAACAGAGAAAAACCCTGTTCACATCTGAGTGAGCTCAGCCAACCTGTTTTGGTGTTCCCCCCTCCGTATCGCAGCCCCCTGATCGCCCGCAGCACAGAGTTTCTGTCTTTGAAGTCGCTTAGACGGAACTCAATGCGAGGCTCGTCGCTGTAACGAACCAAAGATATCTGAAAGAAAATTAAAGGCAGGCGCATCACCACAGAAGAGACTGTTTAATTTGAGGTGTGCTGACAGAAGTTAATAGAACTGTTTGATATTTGTAGGGCTTTGATTTGTAAAGACCAAACCCTCCTGCACTACACTTACAAAAGTTATTATTTAAGAGGAGAAAAAAAAAGAAACATTTAGGAAAAGTACATGTACAGCTCAACTGGTGAAAGTTTGTATTTAAGGTTGAGTAGAAAATATTTTCAGCGAGCAACAGACCTGTGTGCCCTGTGGACCGATGACAGGGAAGTAAGTGGCCACTCGAAAAATAAAGTCTTTCATCTTGATGAAGTTGTTAACGCCGACGCTCGAGGACTCGTCCACCAAGAATACTATGTCTGATTTGGCTTTCCCACACACTGAGAAAACAGAAAAAGTGCCTAAAATATTAATAAAACTAAATATTCAAAAACTTATTTTTTACAAAAATTTGAATTTCTAACCTACCTGGTTGAGGTGGAGTTGTAGACTTTGTGCTAACTGTGGTGAGTTTCAGGGAGGTGACCAATGCTACTTTGGTTTTCGTGACACTGGGCTGATCTGGAGGCTTCTTGGTTGATAAAGGTTTGGTTGGTGGGGCAGCGGTGGGGGGCTCGCTGGTCGTGGTGGCAGAGGGGGCAGCAGTAGTGCTGACAGTGGAGGTGGTCTGTAGACCAGTTGTATAAGAAGAGTTTGGGGTTACTGTAGCTGATGCAGGTTGGCCTATTTTTACTGGCTCACTTTGTCCCACTGTGAAAAATACAAACACAAAATGAGATTAGAAAATAAACACTGCAAGTGTTTAAAGTAGAGCTAATAAAGCAGCCATGTAGTTTAAAACATGCTTTCAGAAAATTACTAAATAAATTGGGAAGAACTGAGCAAATGTGCTTAACTCGTTGATAACAAAAATTAATTTATATGCTATGTGATATTAAAAGTTAATTACTTTTTCAGTATTATTTTGAATAAACATGCTGACAGACTGTTTTGACAGAGGCTAAATGGAGATGGGAGCTGTCCGTGGTGCTGAAAGCTTCAATGCTAATTTTCAGTTTAGTTTTTAGTTTTATTGCTCAACCCTTTATGTGTGTTTGTTTGTTAGTCATGTTAGCAAAATATCTCATGAACAACTGGGCAGATTACAATAAAACTGTCAGAAAACACATCTACAACTGATTAACTAGGTGTACTTAGCAAACACATTGGTTTAGCATGCATTAGCTCTCAGTTTTATTAGTAAATAAACACTATTTTTGATCATATAAACAATGTCAGTATTTAAGCTGCATGATAATTGAGATCATTTATTGCTGTGGCAAAACCTAAATGTATACATGAGAAGTCGTACATATCCTCTGATATATGGTGCTGATGGGCCCCTCCACCTCTCCATACAAAGGTCTGATGGTGAAAATATATGTTCTGCCATACTGGAGGTCACGGATCTTATAGGAGGAGAAGCCAGGGCCCAGGGTCTCAGTTTTTGTTTCCAACACTAAGAACAACACACAATTGTGACGTAATTAGTGATTTTTAAAACAAACACAGGAAACAATGGGTCATAATATGGTGATGTGTCACAAAGGCAAGCAATTAAAACACCATTGTTTGATGACCATTGATATGAATCATTGAGAATACATTTAAAATAAAATATGTTCAGATTTTACTGGGAAATGTAATATATTACATAATGTACAGATGCTGTATGCTACATATCCACTTCAAACAGCATGTACTAAAGTTATATAAATTATTATTAACACATAAAAAAATGCAACACAAATGGTAATGTGACACAGAATGAGGGGTTTATGTTTTGCCTCTGACCTGAGATGTGCCTCCAGGACAGCAGGTAACCAGAAACATCCGCAACACGGGTCCAGTTCAGAACAGTGCTGCTGTCGGTCATATTCAGAGCTGCAAAGCCCTCCACTTTTGGGAGATCCACTGAAACCCACACACATGAATAATGATAAATAATAATGAATACATAAAATAAGCCAAAGGTGAATATTTATTTGATGCTTAAGTTGTGTTACATCTTAGTAGAAGATGAAATATTCATTTCAAACCGGTATGCACACAGGGGGAGCTTCGAAATTAAAAACTTCAACAATGCACTGCAGATGTATGTATACAGGTTAGTAGACAGATACTGCAAAGAGTAAAAATTGTGTACAGTTGTGTTTGACTCAGGGTGACAGGAAGAATAGAAATAAAGCATCTGACTGATATTAATCACTACAATTACTAAAACAAGTTCACTACACTTGCTTTAAAACAGCTTTTCACAATGCTTCTCGCTGTTTTTTATTGGTTTTATTGTTCCCACTGCTGTAATACAGTATGTTGTAAAAATGGTGAACTGTGCCGTTTGTTTTGGGTTTTTATGCTTTCATCAGTGCTGTTTTATATCTTGTAAGGCTGCCTCTTAGCCAGGTCCTCATTGTAAATTAGAACTGGTTTCGTGAGTTAAAAACAACAGTTTAGAAACCAGTGATCAAGAGGAGTTTATATATTTTTGTATGATTTAATTTGCAGGAATGACTCACAGGTTCGTGCCGTAACCAGAACAGGGCTTCCCTCCCTCCTCCCCACCAGTGGGGAAACCTGGATCTTGTACGCTGAGCTCTCCCGCAGGTTGTTGATGGTGAAGGTGGTGGAGGCTGCAGACACCACTTGGGACTTCTCATTACCTCCTGGTGCAGAAAATAATTAGATCCAGCGTGTAGAGGTGATGAAAAACGACACTGCTGTGAACACTTACACCGTTCAAACTTGAGACTGATGGGCTGTGTGAGACTAAATTGTGAATTTTTAAATGAATCTACATTCAAAATGGTAGCAATAAGCTGTTTTAATTGAAAAAACGACTATCCAAGAACTGGTAATAACCTCACTAAATAATTTAAATTTAATGCAATTTCTGTGAAACAGTTTTGTTAAAGTGAAGCTATATGCAATAAAAGCTTGGCCACCCTTGAGGTTCATTTTACAAAATAAGATGCATATTTATCAGTTATACTCTTGGAGCTTCAAAAAACTTCAGAAAGATGAGCTAAAAAATAAAAAAAAAGCTTCTTTCTCTTTAGAAGCAAGTTATGAAGAAATGACATCTCAGGACTTTTAGATTGTAACAAAAACTATTTTTAATGTAGTCTCTTACCGAGGAAGGGGACCCAAGATATTTTGTACCCTGAAACCCCTGGTGTTTTTCTCCAAGACAAGGTAAATGAATTCACTCCAATGTCCACAACTTTCACCTCCTTCACAGCCTGGATTGGCTCAGAGTCTGAGACTGCAGCTGAGGAAGAAACAAAACAAAACACGCAGTCACATCAGATGTTTCCATCTCATTTTTAGCCAATTGTCCGAGTTTCAAAGAACTTTGATTTACATGGCCTCTCTTTCTACACTTTGACACTGACACTGATAAAAATGAAAGCAACCCCACTGATTCGGACTCAGTGACACATAGTCGAAGTGACAACAACAGCAGCTGAATAAAACTGCGAGGTCAAAGTGTCAAGGTGTCAAACGAAGACACCAAAAGTGTCTTTTAAAGATCTTTTCTGCTTCATCTCATTTAAATTAAACGGCTGCACAGAAACAAAGTGATAAATCACTTTTCTTTCTGTACCTGTGAGCTGAGACAAGGAGATTTCTGGTCCCTCTGAGTTGCCGTACACTGCACAGATGGTGATGGTGTAAACGGACTGTGGATTCAGGTCTGTTATCTGGTGGGACAGGACAGTGTGGTCCAGATACTGGAACTGAGGTGCACTGTTATCTGCAAGCATGACAGACAATAAAATATAAACATAAAGCTTTAAAGAAAGGAAAGTTGGGAAAGCACATTAAGATACACTCAAGTATTTTAATGGTTCATCATAAAGCAGCAGAAAGTGGTATAGTTAAATAAATCACCTGTGTTCCAAGAAAGTTTGTACTCAGTGGCTCCAACGATGGGACTCCACTCAACATCTATAGAAGTACTCATGTAGGATGACACCTTAAAGTTTGACACGTAACCTAAAGGAGCTGAGGAGGTTAAAAGAAATGAAATATTTAGCCTTTGTTGTTTAAATAAAATGTAGTTGCCACAACAACAGAAAAATGTAGAGGAGTATTCACAATTTCTTCAACAGTGTGGACATTGAAGAGTAAAATAGGTGCAAAACTACTTACAAGTTCTAAAGGTTGCAGAGATACCAGGCCCGACCACAGAGCCAAACAGCACATACAGAGTCAGGACATACTCTGTATCATGGGCTACGTTCTTCAGCTGGTACTCTGTGGTGCTGCCGTTCAGAGCCAACTGTCTGGGTCGGTCTCGACCAGTAAACTCTGAAAACAACAATCATATAGTTTCACTTTGAATACTGCGTTCCCCGGTGACTTTCTGCTCTCCCACTTGACATCAGAGGCTGCTGCTTGGCAAACACAGATGTCCTTCTTTTTAATCAGTGTTTGCATTTCACCATGAGCTGCTGGCAAGTTGAGGTTTTACATTTGGAAGTGTTGGATTGTCAAAACCCCATGCCAGAGTCACATTCAAAGAAAAGGAACTCAGAAATGTTCAATCATTTGTTTTACTTTTCTAAAAATAATGAGGGTGTTTGAGGAAATATGGGAATACAAATATAACATAAATATGCAGTGAGTCACTGCACTGTGCAGACATTATCGCAAGGTAAGGTTTTTACAATAAAAAGCTTTAAGAGAGAGAAAATTAAAGTGCAAATCACCTGGAGTTGGGCCCCATGCCAGCCTGTACCCTGTGGCCCCTGGGACACTGTTCCAAGAGATGACCGCTGTGCTGGTGCTTACAGCTGATACCTTCAGTGTCTGAACAGCACTGCTTTCCACTGACAAGAAGAGAAAAATAAATTCCTAACAGTTAATACCTGTTAATATTAGCATAAATTTTAAGATTTGCTTTTACTCTTGTTCCCTAAACTTGATCAATTGAAAGGTAAAACAGGAAAAATTTAATTAAACGCTAAAATAAGCAGATAATCTAATGAGTTATAAGAACCAGAGCATTGAATAAAAGATATATTAGGGTAGTTACAAAATAAAATAGCTTATATCATGATAATTATAATATTTATTGTCTGTTTTTGAACTTTTGTTTTTTACGTGTTTTGATTTTGGTGGAGGTGACCGGCCCCTCGATGTCTCCAAAGATGGGGTTGATGGTGACCGTATACTCCGCGCCTGCGTGGAGGCCCTGGATCATGTAGAAGTTAAAATTGTCACCAAGGTTGATGTTCTCTATGTGGCCTTCTGCACAGCAAAAAGGAGAAAAGAAGGAAGTAAAACACAAACAACATTTCAACAAAGAACAACAACAAAGTTGATTGAAATAAATCTTTAAAACCATAGTACGATGGTTGCTCATGGTACCTGGGGATGCCCATGTCAGACGGTATCCTGTGGCCCCTCTGACTGATGTCCACCTTGCTTGAACCGTGTCTGTAGTTGCATTCTGGACCAGGAACTGCTTAACTGGTACTAACTTTACTATTAAAGACATTACAAGATGGAAAATAAGATTTATACAAAAACACACACTCTATTTTGATTTATTAAGGCATAGAAAACTATGTAAGGTTTATTTTAAGTTATAAGCAGGTATTATTTTAGTTTACAATGATAGAGATTTAATGTATGTGGTATACTTAATGGCAGTTTTTTTTAAGAACAACATCCCCTTACTGTGGAAATATAGTGTTACTACATAGTGATGTTTGCCTCCACTCTGTTTTACAATCCTTATAATGACATTTTCATGCAATTAATGCACATTTAATAGATATATTCCATCATTTAGATGCATTAAACATACATGTCTTGGCCACTAATGAAACCGGTTCACTTGGTCCTTGGGGGTAAATGGCGTAAATACTGATGGTGTACTTCATATCCTCCTCCAGGCTGTCAATCACGTGAGATGAGACGTCTCCAGGAAGCAGCTGATCATATGTAAATCCTGGTCTGTTGGCTGCAGAGCATATTATAAATCCAAGAGTTTTAGCTAAACTGACAAAAATTGACTCAAGTAATCTAGATACATTCACAATAAGACAAATGATGATCATGATGAAGGTCAACTTACTTCTAGGAATGAAAAGCTTGACTCCAATGACCTTCCCCACAGGAGAGGTCCAGCCAAGCCTTAAGGAGAACAGACCCTCCTCAATCACTCGAAAATTTGACACTTTAGGTAGAGGAGCTGCAAAGAAAAACAAACTTGCTGATGAGGAAAACCGAAATAAAAAAAAAAAATAATTTCTTTGGGGTGGAGGGAGACACCCACTTGTCTTCACTGTGATTGTTGCAGAGTTCCCAATGAGGTTTGGGTAAATGGCATAGAGAGTGAGGGAATAATCTGTCTTAGGACTCAGCTCTGTCACTATGGCTGTGCTCACATCTGCCTTCAAGTCCAGCTGTTACAGACAAACAGAGCAGAAATGAAGTGGGGGGGGGGGAATAAAAATGTGTCTATGTGAAACAGAAAAAGAAAAAAAACTGTTAGGGAGAGCAATCAAAAGATGAATGCAGCCTATGAAGAAGAAAGAAATCCAGTTTGATGACCAGAGATAAACTGTAAACATACACATTATTGATCTGGAACTAAATTATTTAAACCACAGGAATCTGTTTTTAATAACTCTGCAGGAGAAAAACAGAAAATTTTAAGACAAAGTTTAACTTGAATATTTTCTTTTAAAATCCAATCCTGCAGTGGCAGAAAAAAGCTCTTGCAGCACATCTGTACAAACAAAACTTATAGCATATTTCATGTTGATTTAATCAGTACACTGTAAGGAAGCTCAGAGTGTTGACTGGAACTATCTGAGGCTGCAGCAGGTATGAGTCACTACTTTTCTCTTCAGCACAGTGCTGTTGATCTGCTGTTATGAGTTCTGGGCTGAGAGGACAGTAATAGAAAGTTATGTGGTCAATATCTGAAGACAAGTCATGTTATGGAGGGTCAGCTCCATAACATGTCAGCTCTTCTGCTCAGACTAACTAATGTGATTAATGTGATGGGACTAATTTCTACAAGTTGAAAACTTGTTTTTACTTTAAAGGATTTGAGTAAAGAGTTCATTTATAATGTAAAACAATCCATGTGAAAATTTGTAGTAAGTATACTAAATCTAAATATTACTTAAATCGTACTACTAGTATACTTCAAAGTAGGCTATTTTCATTTGCCTTATTTTGTACTAAATGTATTTTAGTTGTACATAAACTCTGGAAAAACACAAATTTAAGTAGACTGAAGTACATTTAAGTACATGACATCTGCACTTTTACTCAAAAAAATTCAAAATACTATAAATATACTTTGTTAATTATCAGTATATATGTTGTATATTTATATATATTACTTAACATATTATATTCCAATACACAATTAAATACATTATTAGTATAGAGAATTGTTTATTTTTAAAAATGTGTTATAAAGTAAAATATTTAATATAAATTGTCATAAAAGCACATTTCCACTTAAAAAGTGTACTTTAAAGAACATTAAAAGTACTTTCAATGAGCAGCACAAATATACATGACAAATATTTACAAAAAAGTTTATTTCTATTTTACTACACTTGTAATTTAGTATTTAAAAAATGAAATATACTTGAAACACATTAAAGCCAAATTGTGCACTTATGAATTGGGATGCTTACCCATCTTTTCTTAGCTGCCTTTGTAAAAGTCCCATCTGAAATCAGACCCAGGGGCGGAGCTAAAGGGGTGGCTGTGTCGGCATGTGGCGCTTGTTTGGCCACCCCAGGTGCCGCCCCCAAATAGTTGACAAGTGGGTGGGGATCTTGGATTTTGTATTTGAATTTAGATTTTGTTAAATATTGTTCCCTATACATTTTCAACTGTGTCTGTTTAAAAATGGCTGAACAATAACTCTTTGTAGAATTAACATTTGCATTAAAGTTTAGCTTGATTAGGGATTAACAATGACAATCGGCATGAGATCATTCTTAGCTCCACAACAAATTTCATCTCAATAAGTCTTAAAATATCTAAATCATGACCATTTAAAGTTAGCTGTGGTGGCCATCTTGAATTTTTGGTAAGCATTTAGAATTTGGTAAAGATTGTTTTTGGCTACTTCCACACTAATCTTCAGCATTGTATGTCTACAAATGGCTGAATAATAAGTCATGACTTATTCAGTGTGATATTTAAATTATTATTCCTTATGATGACACACATTTTCTGCTCAGTATTTCTTAAAACAACTGAATTAGGGTCAATTGGAATTAGCTGTAGTGCCTTTCTTTATTTGTACTTCCCTCCCTAAAAAACATGCTGGCCACCCCGTGCCACTCCAGTTCAGTCCAGTTCCACCCTGATTGAACCTGTAGCTTAAGTCCATAAACACACTTCATTCTGCTGTTGAATACTCCAGATGTCTTCACCTGCTTCTGCTGCGCGGAGAGGAGGTGCCCCTTGGAGCTTAGGGGTGTGACCAGGAGGCGATATCCGGTGACGTCTCCTGTGGCTTGGCTCCATGTGAGCCTGAGGGAGCTGTGGGCCAGTTCACTCACCTGCAGGTCTCTGGGACCCACCACAGGCTCTTCAGCTAAAGATTTAGTACAAATACAGAAAAGATGAGAAGAGAAGAAAAGATGAGAATATTTGCAAGGTAAAATGTGCAAATGAGAACATAGCAGGGTTGAGAACGTTGGAAAAACAAGCATTTTTTAAAATATATATATCATAGTTCATGCAGATTTAAGGCAGCATTTTAAAGGACATTTTGGCACAATGCAAAAAAACTCACTGGGCTTGGAGGTTTTCACAGGACGTGGTGGTTCAGAGGCACTGAAACACAATCTCCGGGACAGTTTGGGAAGGACGGTGTCCAGGAGAGAGAAGTCAGCGCAAGGCAGCAGATGCTCCTCGTGAGGCTCTGCCACAACCCTTCTCAGCTCGGACTCATCAGCTCCCCTAACACCTGAATAAACAAGGAAAAAATAAAATAAAATTCAGAAAAGTTTGATATTTGCAAAATTAAGATGCAAAAGAAAGTTATTTTCTTTTTCTGTGGAATAAGAACAGACTTCATCTCAGTAGTTTAACAGTAAAAGTGTACATCATCTGAAACACCAGGGGGAGCTATTGCACCATGAATGATCCAATTCAAACTATAAGACTTTCAAACTTGGGAAGTATTCAATTCAAACATTATGCTCAAGTGATACTTGATATACTGCATATATTTCAGTTTATGTCATGTTTGTTAGTTTCATGATAAAATGTATTATAATGTAAAACTTACAGCTCTCTTATTTTTGAAACAAGAAAACTTGAAGTATTTTAGAAAAAGACTCAATTCAACATAAATGCTAAATGGACTGAACTTATATAGCGCTTTTAAGTAGGCAAGGCAGGTAAAGTGTCTTGCCCAAGGACACAACAACTGAGACGGCTGGACCGGGTATTGTACCGGCGACCTTCCGGTTCCAGGACGACGCCCCTAACCACCCAGCCGCCCTTAAAGGATTGCAACTTGAATAATAAAATACACAATATTAAAACAGGGGACTGGACAAAATTGCCTTTCTTTCCAGGCTGCATGTACAGCACACATCTGTATATTAGTGTCATCGTTCTACCTGCTCTAAAGTGGTTTGACACTAGTAGACAGGATGCACGAGGAGTCTTTCTACAGCAATGATGGAAGAGAGCAGAGGACCTCAGAGTCAGAGGTGCAGATGGGGCACAATGAAACAGCTAATGAAAAATAGCTGCAATTAGCACACCATCAGCTAATGAGCAGTAATTATTGCAACGGCTGCTGCCTGGGAAACATAAGTTGTCAGCTCGTGTGCTTATGATTGTGTGGAGGAAAAAAGCGGGGCGATGAGTGCAAGCAAAAACTCATAACCAAGCAGTAGGAGGGGAAAAGCTGATGCAACAGTATTGGAAAGTGCACCTTTACTGATGAACTACAAGAGCTGAATCAATCAATTTCTCTTGCACATATTGTTTGCAAATGCATACACCTGCGTGCATGCACTCGCCCAAACAAGAACCTTACTCTCGCCCACAGAACCACACACCGAATCAATAAATTCAAATGTACAGGACACAAGTTTCTAACTGCAAACACTGCAGATAAGCCGGCAGAGCGCAGATAAAATCGGAGCTGCTGCTGCAGTGGAAATGTTGAAGGAATTCACAAAATCGGCATCCAAACTCACCGACTGCATAAAGTGTAATTCCATTGTCCGCGACTGCTCGGGCTGCAGGATCCACCTGGTCATCTGAGCGTCCATTTGTGATCAAAATAGCAATCTGTATTACAGCGAGGCAGGAAAAAGGCACATTCACACATAAATTCACACTATTAGCAGTATTTATGGAATACGTTTAGTGTTTTACACTGATAAAAACAACAATAATGGCCCTTTGTGGCAGCCTTTGATCATGTAGAATAGCATGCCAATAATGTGTCTAATAATTAATGCATGTTATGCAGATTTATAAGCTCTGTTCCTACTCTGGACCTGTATGTGGAATGTATTAGGTTTTGCCAACAGCTGGCATGACTAATTGCTTAAATCTACCCCCCCCAAACCACAGTTGTTGTTTTAAGAAGCTTCCATGCAAATATTGGTCTTTTCATATCCTCCCCAGTATTTGACCAGGATTACTCCTTAATTAACGACACAATTAACCAAACCAAAGCTAAAGCTGAGAAAATTTTGAAGAAGCTGGCTAGTAACAAACTCTGAATTTAAAAGTTCAAAGTGTGGGAATGTGAATGTAGCTGCTCTTGTGCTTGTACATTCAACATATCAGCTGAATCCCCCCCCCCCCTTCTCACTAACATCAGGTACGCTACTAAAAGATGATTCTCCCTCTCACATGACACAGACAGATGATTAGAATGCTAACTGGTTGTGTTACACTGAGATTACATGAAACGATCAGTCTGCAGTATCAGAGGAAAACGTGCTGATAAAAAAGGTGGAGCTGTTAGAAATAAAAAGGCATTTCTGTGTTGGATAATACACCTCTGAGACAAGTTCAGTTTTCAGTTTAGAGCTGCCGCTTTTTAATATGGCAAAACCAACCAGAAAATGTGGGGAAATGTGGCAACATAAAAATGTAATATTGAGGTTTCATTTATGAACAATATAAAAACTTATTGAATGTTTTAACTGAACAGTTTATTTTAGATATTATAAAAAATATTCTTGCATTTTAAGGCCATAAATCATCATTAATAGGGTTGACTTGTTCTGGATGGCTGAAAAGCTACACCAACATAAAGAAGTACAAACTGCTGATGTAAAGGCATGTTTAGTTTTGTTTTTCATTTCTTGTTCCAACCTCTACCACCTCCTTTATGTTTGTTATTATGATCATGTGATCTTAAATGTTATTACCAAGTTTATTTTTGCGTCACTGATTGTTTGTCTACTTGTTTGATACTGCTGAGAGAAGTAAGTCTTTATTGACAACCCTTCTTCTGATTGCGTGTGCTGGAAAATCTATTATCTTTGCTTCTTTTCTCTCAAAGCAAAAGAAAAAAAAAAAGACAATGCAAACAAAGAGAGCAATCTGTTGCCAACTGCAGACACTTAATCAATCTTCATTTCATGCACACAACAATACATTATAATCAGATTCACGGAAGTGTAAAAGTGGTAGACCTCTTTTATTTGTTTGTTTATTCCACAATGTCCTGTGGAGTACAAATACAGACTCTTACTTAGTCATTTCCTTTCACACAAGGCGACAACACAGTGTGTGTGCGTGTGTGTGTGTGTGTTTGCACCGTGGGTTGTAATCTCAAATCAATCTTCTACCAGTTATTTTAGTTTCAGCACATTTGTCCAACATTTATCACTCTTCCGTTTTCAGATTGATCAGGAACCTGTGACTAATCCGAGCTTTTAAAGGATTGTACCTTCGGGGTGAAATCTCGGCTGATGGCAGGGCTGAACACGGAATCAACGAGGAACTGGAGGGCGCTGCCCGTCCTCCTGGACCCGCCCTCGTAGGGGAGGTTTCTGACGGCTCCGAGCACCTCCTCGAGTGAGCTGTAATCTGTCAAAGCAACTCGCATCCTGTACGACAAGGGTGAAGGCAAAACTGGGTCATGTAGCAGCGACGGAACAGGAATACAAAAGCCTTTGACGAGTTGTGAACTCATGCTTGGCTACCTTGGAACATCCCCAAAGACCGTGACTCCAAAGCGAACCCCCTCAGCTCTGAGCATGTTGTCCTGGAAGGAGGAGATGATGGCTGAGATGAAGGCTTTGACTCTGGAAAAGCTGGTCTGACCCACGCTCCATGACTCATCCACCAGAAAGACTATGTCTGCCTGCACCACCGTCCTGCAAGCTGACATGAACAAATGAATTCAGTTAGTGGCAATATTTAAAGGTTTATTTGTATTCCAACTGATCATAACTGCTGCATGTTTATCAGCTCTGTTCCTACACTGACCACCAGATAGCAGGCTTGTTCCACCACGTTCAGGGTTTTCCCTTCGTTTTGCTTTTGTCATGCAGCCAGATCGCCACGCAAATCCCCATGAATTTTTAATGAGACACAAGTGAGCCAAAGAGACTATCAATATTCCGAGCACTCCCGCAATAAAACTTTAGTACAGCAATGAGAAACGCTTAGAATAATAAGGTAAACACACCCAAAACCAGGGTCAATTGCCTTGCTCAACAAATGCATTTAACACGCTGAGTTTAGAGATATTTAGATGCTTTTGAACTCAACGGGTAGCAGCAAAACACAAGACTGCGTGCACGCACACACACACATACAATCTGCTGCGTCTGCAAACACCCTTTGAGTCAATATTCTGGCATTACAAATGCAATAAACTAAAGTGACGACAGCATTGATTAGGCTAGTGAATAAAAGATAGGCTGTGCTGATTGTTCTGTAAGTGATAAGTGATTCTCTCCTGTCCTTTATTTGATTACCGAGGCTTGCTTTCCCCTATCATGCCTTCTTGTTTTGGCTCCAATCCCAGGATTCACAGAGGCGGACATATGTCTTCTGCCCATGCCAACCCAACATTATGCTCTCCTTTACACCCCTATACATCTTATCGAAGTAGCAAAGAATCACTAAGAATCCAGTTTTGGAGGAGCTCTTTGTGCTGAGCTATCATTTTTTGCACACAGCAGCTGTGGCAGCGTTTATTAGACATTTATGGGAGTTAAAACTATGAGGGTAATTTTAAGAGAAATACAACCTTCGTCTTTTAGATGAGGGTTGAGCCACATGTTATAGAGGACTTAATCTGACATAATTAGAAATAAAAGCAGAAATAAGTAAACGGACTAACAAATGAATAAATACACTTAAAATGCACCGATTAAATTAAAAAAAGAGAACTTTACCTCATGTTTTATCATTTAATTGACCTTCATATTTTTCCAGCTTTTTTACCACATAATTTGAAATTTAGTGTTTTTAAAAATATATATATTTTGTTTTTCCTTTTACTTGTAGTTGCATCTGTGTCTCTTAAATGATTATATTTAATTAATTTTTTTTATAACTTTTTAAAGTCTCTTTCCATGTGTTACTTTTATATTTCTCTGTCACCTGTATTTACATTTCCTTATGCATTTCTGCCTCATTATGTAAATAAGGTGGGCGGTCCTTCCTGGGTCAGCTCCTCTCCTATTGGTCAACAGACAGGAAGAAGCAGGATCCATGTGCAGGGCAATTTTGCATGCTTATTTTTGCCTCAGTTTAGCTTAAAGTTTAAGGTTGAATTAAAAACAAAGGCAAGGAGGAAAAACACTTACCTGTGTCTTTATTTGTTACTAAACTTTAAGCTTATATATATTCTGCTTTTATCTCTAATTATGCCAGATTTGGTCGTCCATAACGTGTTGCCTAAATAAAATTTTAAAAAAGCATCTGAAGGCTTGTGTCTGTCAAACAAAGGAAGAGGTGGAAATGAAATCAATCATCCAAAAGTTTGTCTGTCTGGGCTGGCAGGCAGGGTTGACATGCCAAGGATAAGGACACAACACATGCTGAGAGATTAGGATTAGTTTTCTTGAAGGTTATCTGTGCTGATATTTCAAAGGTTGCAACACCATTGTGCTGGACCACCATTGATTTCCACATTAGATGTAGCTCAGTGGCTTCAGCACAAACTGCAGAAAACTCTGCCAAGGGAAAAAAAAAAACCTCTTTAATGATGCACTACTGCAATAAACAACAAGCTCTAAAACAATGTTGAAGAAAATGCAAGAAATTAAAAAGTCCAGTGTCAACTACTGCTAAAGAACAAGAGGTACCACTTTACAATAAGGCTCCCTTTATAAATGGCTTATAAATGGTTTATAGATAGGTTAATAATTCATCT
>JARVGW010000346.1:8493806-8523012 GCA_031762495.1 Anablepsoides rubrolineatus | reverse complement strand
TTATAGATGAATTATTAACCTATCTATAAACCATTTATAAGCCATTTATAAAGGGAGCCTTATTGTAAAGTGGTACCGAACAAGAAAACAGTTGCAACATAAGTAGAACAAAATAATGTTTCATACCACAAAGTGTAACCATAAGGAATTATGTCAGAGTTTAATCCACTAAAACACTCATGTAGTCCTGCACAAATTGAGTTATTATATCCAATAAAACATAAAAGGCTAATTAAGCTGGCTCTCCTAATTAAAGTTGTTCACATAGTTTAAAGATGTTCAACACCATATGGGTTATATTGCACAACAATTACTGTAGTCTTTGTCCCCTGAAAAAAAACAATATTAAACCATGTTTTTTATATACTGTATGTCTCACAGAAAAAAAACCATCCAACTTATTTCAACTATAAAAACCTGCTCTAAATCAAAAAATATGACTAGCTTAAAGCTGAATTGAAGGCTACAGTGCTGTTGTTTACAAGGGTTAGCATTAGTTGCAGATTCATAGGTAGACTGAAGTGTTTAGTGTTATTTTAGGCTCTTATGTTGCCAGAGTGGGTAGGTGATTAGAAATAAGGCAGCTCTATTGTGGAGCTTGGTGACAAAAGGAAAAGCTGAGAAAGAAAAGTATTTGTAGAGGAAATATTCAAACTAATAGCTGAGAACATGAAGCGCTTAAAGTCAGAGAAACAACTGCAACACTGAACTGTTGAAGAGTTTAATGTGTTGTTTAAACATCAGTCAGTTTAGGTAATAAGTGCAGTCTCTGTGTGGTTTTCTTCATATTCAAATTATCAACCAGTGGCTTTTCTAAAAAAAAAAATCATGAAACAGACAATCCTTCTATTTGCTAGAAAATGAGGAGAACCCCCACCCAGAATAAAAAAATGTGCAAAACTGAGATAACCTCTAAGTGCTCTTGACTTGTTTAAAGCCGTTTTATGTTGAGCAGGTGGTCACAGCAGGGTGAGCAACAAATATCTGTTTTGCAGTAAATTATACATAAAATCAAAGCTCAACAGTTAAAAAAGTTGGCTGGGCAGTTTCTTCAAAGTGAGCGGGCTTAAGCATCATTCTGTTATATAATATAAAACTATTGATTAAAAAAGCGTTGAGCTGTCTCCTTTATTGATCCTACATAGAGCATATTTTGTTTTATTGTTTGTAATTAAAAGAAAAAGGCACTAAAGGTTATTGTGGACAGTTACACAACGTGATGACATTTATGTTATTGCTGTCAATAAATGATATTAACAGGAGCAAAGGAGGAACAACTTCATTTAGATTAGCGGGGGGTTTTTGTATCAACTTTCTTCCAATCAGGTTCCGGACGTAGGAGATCTAACTTTTGATTGGCTTATTGACCTTTTAGTGACATCCAGTAATGCCTGAGGCTACGTTTCTGTATCTGAGAGATGAGTTTGACAGAGTTTGAGTGTAGAAAGATGTTTAAATGCTTTTGACTATAGTCTGGAGGGGGAAAAAAAACACAGTTTCTGGGTTTGTGTTTGAGCTACGTCTGAATCCAGGAGGGAGATTTAATGATGGAGTTTCCACACACTGTGCTTAGTGAGCTGCAACTTTCTTTGACTCCTTGAACTAAGCTGTCAATCACTCATGGTATTATTTAGAACTTTGATTTAAAAAGGCAATTTAAACATCAGTCAATTATTACATTTCTCATAATTCTGTTACTATATGAGTATGATAGAAATAAAAGACGTGTTGGAGTGCATGTATGTCATCATATACCTTCAGCTTGTGCTGTAACACTTTGATGCGAGAGTGAAAGCCACAGCAGAAAGATCCAAACAGAGTTGAGGCCCATGTTCTTCTGCTCCTCTTCTTCCTCCTTCAATCACCTGCTCCTCCTTTCCTCTTCTTCCCTCAGCAAATCTTAAACTCCACTCCAAAATCATCAATTAACAAACGCCTCTTCGCTCCAATCTGAAATTATACAAGATGAGCAAGGAAGAAGAGGAAGAAGAAGAAAAAAAACATAATTAAGGGCTCTCAAAGATAAAACACACTCAGACATTTTTAAATTTGTGAAGGACTTGTAAGTCTTTTGTAGAAGTCACACTTTTTTCTTTAGGTAATTCAAGACTGACTTAAATAATTAACAGATTTGGTCAACAAAATAAAAACATCAAAACTGCCTTTAAAGTGTTCAATATAAACCCACTGATGTTTTAAAGTTGCATAAATTGAGTAAAATATAAACATTTCTTCACAATAGAACATTGTAAACAAATAAAAAGTTTATTAGTTGTTTATTAGTTTGCAAAACTAAGGAACTATTTGTAGGAGGGGAAAAAAAGTCATTTTGATTTTAATGGCAGCAGCCATGTTTACCACTGTGAACCCCTCCTTCTTCTAACAACATCTGGGAACCGAGGACATCAGCTGCTGACGTTCTTGGAGCAAAATGTCTAATTCTTGTCTGATGCAGGATTTTAGCTGTTAAAAAGTCTTAGGCAGATTTTCTTTTTTTTTTTGTTTGTTTCATGATGCATCAAACGGTTTCAGTCGGGGAGACGTCTGGGCTGCAGGTGGACCAGATCAGCACCTGGACTAACCAAACTGCTGGAATGAATGAAGTATGTGGTTTAGCAAAATGCAAAGTCTTCAAAAAAATTGGACTGGATGAGAGCATATGTTGTTCTTTTCTGTATTGATGGTGTATTTCCACATAAGCTGCCATGCTGTAGGCACTGATGCACCCCTATACAATCAGAGAGCCACAAGCTGGATGGTCCCTCCTCTTTAGTAAGAAAGATGTAGCCTCTGTGGTTTCCAAACAGAATTTCTCATTTTGATTCATCTGACCACAAAACTGTTATCCACTTTGCATCAGCTCATTTTAAATGAAATTTGGCCCAGAGAAGTCAGCCGTGTTTCAGGATGGTGTTCACATATGGCTTCCTCTTTGTATGATAGAGCTTTAAGTTGCATTTGCAGATGGCACATAAGCTGTGTTTACAGAAAAACAGAATCAGATGTTTCAGTGAGCAACCACACTTATCTGAACATAATAAAAAAAGTGAGTCTTTTTTAAAAACTTTACAGGTGAAACTGAAGGAATTTTTGCATTATTAAAGACAGCAAAAACATTTTAGAAGTAATATTGACTGGAAGGTCTGGGTTTGATTGACGGCAATTGACAGGTTGGTGGAGCTGCCTTTATATTTTCAGGCAAAGAGAATAAATTTACTGCACAGCTACATCTCTGACAGCATGTTTAAAAAACTATATTTCTTTAAAGTTACGCTCTAAACGTGTGAAAGACAGGCAGGTAGAGGGGGGTTTTGAGAAAATGGACTTGTTGACTTAATGAGACTCTCTGGCATAAAAAAAAATCATTTTCCTTAAGCAACAAATCAAACTGCTGGGTAGTTTTTCCAGCTGAAGTTAAATCTGTTTTAAAAAAAACCATTTACTACTGGAGACAAGTTGTCTGTCAGCAAAATATCTCATCAACCGTAGGATGGTTTTTAATGAAACGAAATGGCTGGAACTCGAGCATTTAACAGATAATGAGCTAGAATTTGGTACCAGGCAACAGTATTTCTACCTAAAACTTTGTTTTGAACTGGTATCAACTCTGTCTGTTAGTAAAATATCTCATGAACCACAGGAAGGACTTTAATTCCAAAGGAACATAATTGGAAACATCTACAATTACCCCATGGAGTCACCTCAAATTAAAATAACAAGCATGTAACTCAGTCACTTTTAGGATAATTGTGGTGTGACAGTAGCTAGAAGTCATCTTCAACACATTTAGTGGCAATAAACTTATTTTGCAATCTGACAATATTCTGTGAGGTTGTGCATAACAAAAGGTTTGATCTAAACAGCTATAACTTGGTCCCTTCTCAGCATAAAATGATGAACACCATGCTTTTAATTGAGATCATTTGAACATTCTGAATAAAGCTACTTCAGTCACATTGACACTTTGGTATGCTAACGATAAAGTATTTAAAAGCAGTTTGGAATAGGTCCGCCATGTCACACAATTATGTTGCTTTAGTTGCACTTGAATGACTAAAATCAGCTCAAAGATCCTATAAACATAACAAAATGCTTACATAAACAACATTTACTCTCTCAAATGTAATCAGCATCTGATCTAAGTCAGCACAACGTGCTATAAGACATCACAGCAGGAAAGGATTGTAAAACTGAAATGAATGAACCAACTATCAAAGAGCAACACATTTACACAACAGAGATCTAGAGAGAAACAAACCTGCTGATGTGTTTTACATTCATCCACACATCCCTACACGTGCATGCGAGTGCTGTATGGGCATGTGCAAATCATCAAAGAAATCTGCCTTCACTCAGCAACATGAAAACATAAAAAAAACACTCGACTTTAAAAGTCAAACCCTATTTATTATGTCAATTCATCAGTTTGATATCTGCCTCATAAGAGCATGGTTCAGCGATAAATTTATGTGGTAATGGCATAAAAAAATGATCAGTATGAAACAATCGGATTTCCAGAAAATGCCTGAAAGTGATTTGACCATCTGGTCTGACTATGACCGAATGGCCGAAGGCTGAAACGTTTACAACTTCTGCAGATGGAAGTGTGTGGCAGGGCTTGAACTCTAATGTAACAGCCAAAAGAAGAAGAAGAAAAAGAAACCTGCACTTTCCCCCCTGCTCACATACCAGTGCATATCTAAGATCTGTCTCTGCATGTATTGCCTTATTACTGAAGCGCAGGGAGGACTTATCTTATACATATTGGGATAAATGACACTCAATGCATTGCACATCTATAAACTGTGCTCATGCTACAGTTGGTTTTTTAATAGATGTGCATGGATGTTCAAAAGTAATCTGAATTACTGCTTAAGTATGTTAAAATAAGTGTCTTTTCCCCCTTTTCATGTTAACAGTTGACAGAAGCTGCGAAAAGCAAGAAGAATATTTATATTCAGCAGTGAGACTAAAAACACTTTACATTATTTTACAGAAATTTGAGAGCAATTTAAAATTGACCCTGATGCCATCATGAATACACAGTTTAGTATCCTGATAACTGACAGACTTATCTTACCATGTTAGCATGAAAACATTTCTTCTCAACACAAATCCAATATCAAAAGATTCTACAACCTTTAAGACCAAAACATCAATTTCTGCTCTCATCGCACTAAATAAAATGTAACTAAAGCTGCAAAATATATTTGATTTAAATATTACACAACTCATGGTTGTATAAATACTACTTGTAAAAACTATTGTTTGTTCTATTATGAATTTTAGGACTGTGAGAAATTGCTGACAGGTATTTTTACATCAGAACAAAGAAAAAAACAAACATTTTCTTAGAAGACTTAAACTGAAACTGTGCAAGTACTTTATATGTTTTTGAAAAATTAAGATTATAAACAGTTAAAAACAACAACAAAGAATTCTTGGCCTTTAAATAAATGATTAGAGGTATTAAAGTTATTTACAGGCAGCAGACTGTTCATTTCAGCTTGTATTTTTAGTTTTGTTTGTATCAATTGTATGCATTTCATTTTTTATTTCCATATAAAGTCTTACATTGAAGACTCATTATTTATTGCTGTTTGTCTCTTGCCTCTAATGTGTTTTAAATGTTTAATTTTCTGCAGGATTTTAGAGAAAGATCATTGTATGGCAGGAAGTTCACTTATTAAAGTGGCTAAAAAGCTAAAAATTACCTGTGCAAACTGATCAAAAGGCTATGCTTATTTCTATGCTTTTATTTTGCAGACATAAAATTTGCCTTTTCACTTGGGATTAATAATTTACTTTTTGGTCAAAGCTGCAGAGGGCCTCTGTAGAAAAACAAAGATCAACACATAGCCCCAGAGCCACAGGTTGCAGCACACGTCTGTGGATGCATGGGACTGGTCCAAGTATTAAACTAATAGGCATGAGAAAATATCCTTAAACCACCAGAGTTATTTTAATTTTTTTATTGAGGCCTATTAAAGTTGGTGCAAAATATGATGCAATCCCTGCAGATTTTTGGACCAATCATCGATGTGCATGTGGCATCAAGACATTCCTGCAATATCTACAAACACAAGTCAAACACTCAGACATCCAAGTTGTTTGGTCAAAACAGCATCCTTCACTCTGTCCATGCTGGGATCATAAGGATTCCCCAGCTTTGGTAAAAAATAATATTGTGTCTGAGACCTTGAGTTTATCACCACTCCAGGTGGATTAAAAGATGTCACAAAATGAAGTTTACTATTCCTCGCTCTTTCCCTCCCCGCTTTTGTTCCCTATCTACATTTTTTTTCTTTTTTTAACACACATTCCCAATCATACACACTTCACATGCCTGAAGTCTAACTGCACGTCAGCTATTTCTACATAATGGCATTTTCCACCTCACCACTTCACAGGATGGATTATCCCTGTAGGTGGGAAACTGGTGACAGTGAAGAGGCAGACACACACACATACACACACACACACAGCTCTGAGCTACAATAGCAGATGTCTTTGGTGTGACACATCAGATATACAGCTGTTTCACACAGCAGCAAACACAAGCACACTTTTATACATAACACAAGACAGACTCTTGTCTCAATAAGACTTTGCTTTCTACAAACCCCAGCAAGCCTGTGCATGAAAGGAAAACGTGAACAAATTACAGTGCATAGTTTCAGATCCTAATATTGCCCTCACTAACCTGATAAGCTCCATCTATGAAAAAAATCGACATCACTGCACAATTCGTCTTCTATTGCTGCTCCTAATTCTGATGAGAAGCAAACACAAAAAGCACGCAGGACGTCGGCACTGAAAATTTGTGTCCTCCTAAACCTAAATGTTCATTTGCTGTGATAATTGAACTTTATAACTAAGAACCTTTTCAGATGGTGAGCTCTAAAATAGACAGATGATTCTCTTAGAGAAAAGAGCAGCAGCAATGGCTCAGTTTTAAAACCGCTGGCCTTAGTCCAGAGACTACGGCAGGGGTACTTGGGCAGTTGGGAATTCATAACTACTCTGTAAAATACCATATTAAAAGAGCAGTTAAACTAATGGGTTTTGAATATCCTCTAAAAATGAAATATGTGTGTGTTCACTTACCACTTAAGCCATTATTCTCCAAATCCAGCTGATCTCCTGAGGGGGTCAAGATAAAAAAAATGTATATAACCATAAGAATTATTGAAGAAAGATTTATCCTAGTCAGGCAAAAACAGGGTTGATGTATCCTTGGTTGTGAGCTGAGTTAATCGGCTAAAACGTGAGAATCAGTATGTGGATCTGTGTCTGAGTGATAGAGGAGGAAGGTGTGTAAGAGTGGATGAATGACTGCTGAGGGCAGAAAAAAGTTTAGGTAGGAGGGTGGGGGTGAGGCTACCTGTTGGATCAAAGGGATCTGGAATGACGGACAAGGCATGAAGACAAGTTAAAGGAAATTGGCAGCAGTTTTTTGATGAGCTATGACTCTGCAGAATGCACCAGGTAGATGTAAAGCAGTGTAAGATTTCACCCAAAAGACTAGATGAAAGAGGTAAAACAGGGAGAAGCATATCGGGGTTCAGTCTGCATTCACATCCGAGTTAAAATGAGGGAAAATCCAAGAAAAGGACATTCTTGAAGACTAGAGTTAGACAATGAATGACTCCGACATGTTGCTGCAAGTCACTAAGATCACATCGTTTACTACTTCTGTCTGTATTTCACTTTCACAGACAAGGTTTTCAACGTAAAACTACATCCCCAAGGGTGTTTTAAACCAAGCAACCTGAAGTAAAACTTCAGGTGACAAAAGTGCAAAACGTAACAAGAAATTGCATTTCCTGCAAAAATGTGTGAATGCTAAGTGCAGAAATTTGCTATAGAAGCTAAAACAGAGTTAAGAAGTGGAAGTTTCAAAAACTGTACAGAATAATAGCAGTGCTGCATCAGCTTGCACACAACTTAAAGCACTTTCTATTTCCTACCTGTGCATTAGTTTGTATACTCTCACTTAAACCAAAGTGCTTTCTAAAAACAGGGAAGGAAAACAATAAATCTGTCATGTTTTACAAGCCACTGTTGGCTGCTGAGTGTGTGAGCCTGTGTGTGTGTGTGTTTACTGCGTGTTGAGGGGCAGCGGGTCATCTTTAATGATTGACCCCCAGGAATGTGGTGACTAGTTTAATAGGGTTTAGCCAGCTGTCAGTCCCGACAAGCTATAAATCAACAGACGCACTCATGAGACAGGGCTGGCCCATGTGCAGTTTAGCAATAAAAGCATGTAATTACCAACAAACTCAAAGGGAGAAACTAAAGATTGATGCCCCACACATAGCAACAAAATGACAGGGGAGAAAATTAAATGAAAATGTTTGAAAAAAGTCTGAGAGACTTTAATCTCTGTGAATTTATTATATTTGATGAAAGTATGATAGCTATTTTCTAATAAGATTTTAATGTTTCCTGTAAATACATGGGGTTATTTTTATGTTTAAAATAGGTTTTTGCAGCACAATAAATCAATGTGTGTGGATTTGATTGACAGAGGAGAGGTCAGATATTTGTTTTTCTTTAATAAGACTGAAGAGTAAGTTGTTGCATCCTTTTTTCATATATCACTCTAACATGAACTATCTAGCTAAAAGTTGGAAAATGTGCAAAACCACAAGAGAAAATGCTTTCTCTCAGATGATTTTTTCAGATGAAATTACAGTAGTCCATGTTTATTTGAGAAAAGATGACATGTTCTACATTTCCTTTCAAAACACTTTATCTGATTTGTGTGGATTGTTAATATTTTTTTTAAGATTAGAGGGGTATATGTAGTCTTAATTTTTAAATGTTTGAACAATAAAGCTGTTTTTACTCATGGGTTAAAACTCCAGATGTTTTCTGACATGAGATAACATGTGAGAGTTAAAAGATCTTGTTCTCTGCATGTTTTCAAGATGTGTTACTGGTATTTTTTTCTTTTTACCAAGATTTTATTATTTTGTTGGTGTAAGTATTACATTTAAGTGGAATAAAAAGGAGCATATTCAATAATTTATTTTAATTAGCATTTTCATTGTACTTTATTTGTCAGAACCCCCTAAAGCCCATGTTGTGTGACACAAACTACTTGGAGAAAGCTCCCACTAAAACATAACTATAACTTCAGGCACAATGAAAAGATGGAAAAAAAAAACTAAATAAATGTTATATTTACATGTAATCTATGTACTGAATGAAATGCATTTAAATGTATTTGTAAATACTGACATCTTAAATAAATTCATGTGTTTTTCTACACTGAATTAAAAAAACGGGCAGTAATGTAGAGCAACTATGTAATGCAGCACAGTGCAACTATCCATGTAAAACCCCAGACATCAGCAGTCTGCATGAGAAACAGCATTTCCATGTAGAGAAAAAAGGTGTTATAATTTAGTTTGGCCCAAGGGCCGTCTGAGCTTTATGCTGGCCGGCTGCTGACCCTGAGCACATGTTCAGAAGAACACATCAATCAGGACTGCTCTGTCTAAACAGAGGTCAAAGCATCTCTGTGCGTATATCTCTGTACATCAGAGCTCACGCATGATGGAGTGAAATGAGCTCCAGCTTGAAGAGAGGGGTCTAGAAAACTGACTTCACTTAAGAACTGCAGGAAAAAAAAAACTCCTTTGGGCTTGCTCACACTGTAACTTTACACAAACAGTCGATACGCTGCAGACCTGATAGCTTCCTGGGTTCAGTTACAGCCGGGTAAATAAACGCATCTATCTTTTAGCAGCAAGTGTGATTAGAAATAAAAGGTGCTGTGGACCTGTTGGGGATATTCAAATAGGGAACCTTGTCTCAGCTAATCACATTTTTTTTTTTTCTTCGACAAGCCTGAAGCTGCTCAGTCACAAAAAGGGTACTTTGATTAAATTTAAGCTGTAGGGGACTCTGAACACAATCATGGAAGTCAAGAGGGAGGGAGGAGGAGAGGGTGGGTTTGTGAGTTTTAAAAGTTATTGTGTGTGCGTGTGAAAATGTGCCCACGGGTTCAGTGTGTGTTTAATGTTATTTTTTTCAGTTTAGACAAAACACATTAAGAATGTCATGGTGTATTCAAATGTAAAAACACATGATTATAAATATCTATCACCAGTATACATTTTAATCCATGTATATATTAAAAGCTACAAGTTCTCTTTATGTTATATAAAAATCATTTATTCCTTTTTCTAAAACTAATCAGTGACAAAAACCACTGATGTATGAAATAAAATTACATATAATTAAAATGACCAAATAATAATCATTTATGAAGACTGGTCATCCATTATTATAAAAGTTCCCACTTTTAATTTTATGAAATATAAATAATAATACATTAATATACTGCTGAGATCTTAATTTTTCTTTTTTTGCCCCCCAGCTGGCTCCACCAGGACTCTAATCAAACATTGGTTGAAAAAAAACGTGAAAGTATCTAAGGCTTCTTATATTTCCATGCTGCTTTTTTATTACTTCCGTGCATCATTTTGTGTGGCATTGACAGACTTACAGCTTGAGTTGGGCGTCAGGCAGATTTGATGCTCATATCAGTTTCTGTTTGCCATATTTGTCTGTTTCACACCAGGAATACGGGGAGTCGTTTTTATGGCTCCAGGCTAATGCGGTTCTGATCCACATCCATAAACCATAGAAGCTGGGCTCAGTGCCCGCTGCTGCCAATTACAAAAGGTCTGTTTTGTGCCAAGCCTTTTAGCAGAACAAACATATGTACAGATAAAGATCTGACATGCCTGAACACAGCGTATGCCACAGTGTGACGAAACATGAGCAGATAAACGCTCATGTTAAGATAGGCATGCATCTTTACAGTTGGGGTGTGCAAGAGCGGTGCTTCCTTCCTGCAAAAACAGAAAAAAAAAAAGGTCATGAGTCAGGCTGAGATGCGATTTGTCCCAGCAACAGAGGAAAACAGCGGCTGCAGCATCATGGCTGGTTTGTTGGGATAAACTGCAGCAGGGCGGTGCATTGAGATGAAGCGCACTGCTGAGCTGAAGGAATTACTCCTGGGTGTGTGTCCAATTACCACTGGGAACTTCACAAAGTATGTAAATGAAACAAAACCAGCTCCTTTTACTGCACCTATACACTGTCAAAATGAGGCCAAGGTGCTACAAAGAGAGAGATGCAGATTAAAAACTAATCTTTGTATGCTTCAAATGTTTAGTTCATGAACTTAGACTAGAGACATGTTTATGGCCAAAAATAGAAAAAGATTTGCTCTGCATTATGTGAGAGGTTACAATTGTTTTGACTGATCTGACTGTAATTATGTTTTTCTCAATCGGTTAAATAAGAATAATCTGCTGGGTTTGTGTGTCCGTGTGCAGCTTTCTTCATTTAAATAATTTTAGCCTGTCTGCCACCCATTAGAGTCACACTAGCTTCTTTTGTTTGGCAGCTCAGTCATTCAGCTGTGTAGCACACACATCAGAGTTTCAGCTAAAGACTTGTAAAAATGATACAGGTTGGAGGGGGAAAAGAAGTACATTTTGATTTATTTCTCCAAATTAAACTTGACATATTTAACAAAAAAAAAAGCAAAAATGACAAGGTCCAAATGTGAATTCTTAAAATATTCAAGAGGTTTGCAGCCTATGTTGCTGATAATGAATGCAAATGAGAATGAAACAAGCTAAATAAGGTATAAAACATGTAGACAGAAACAAAAACTGTCTTATTTTCCTCCTTCAGTAGCTAAGTTTGTAATAAATGCTACCAAAGCAACAAAAAAAGTGAACTATTAGACTATGAGCTGTTTAACTATTAGACATCACTCACGAATGATGTAAATACAGTAAAAATGCTGCTTCTGTGATATTAGCAATAAAATATCAAGAATAAAATATTAGCAAGAAAAACTAACCTTACACAGAACCAACTGTTCATCATGTCTTCATGATAAGATAGTCAGACTGCAGTTGTCACAAAGAGTGGCTGATGGAGGTGTAGGTCCTAAATGCAGTTCAAAATTAGAGAAAGAGGCAGGAAGTAGACAAAAGCAAATTATTTTAATTCAACTAAAATAAAACTGAACGTAAATCCAAGGACGTTAGTTTAGCAAACAAGAACTACAGGTGCTGAAAATGAGGCCAGGAGGAAAAACATCCAAGAATGAAATGTTGTAGAATTTATAGTGAAACAGTTAACGACGTCATACAGTGCAGGTGTGCTGATTGGAAACTGAAAACAGCTGTGAGGGAAACAGGGACTAAACATGGACACTGCATTCAAAATAAAGTTAGACAAAATAAGAAAATCAGAAACAATATTCTGTAACAAAAGCATGTTTTCAATACAAGTAATTTATTCTGAAGGGGGATTAGCTTTTAGAGGTTACATTATTATTTTTTTTGAAAGAAAAGGCTGTATATTATTTTTCTGCTGTGAATCAGAGGCTGACATGCCTTGAAAGCTAACCACAGCAGCAGCCTGACTATAACAGTGAAGTATGTGGAACTACATTGTTTATTTAGGTCATCTGATAGGCTTTCTTAGTAACTAGACCAACAAGCAGTAGAAAATACCCTAAAAGACCTAAACTGTTTATTATACAATAGGCAAGACATTACATTATATTCACAAGCTACTGACTTTAGCTTCACTCATGACACAAGATTGTAGCCGAGGATTGTGTTTGCTGTATAAATATATGCAGTTTCTCCATTAGCCAGGTAGTGAACTCAGTGGAATGTGTCTTCCAATGCTGTACAATACTGCACAGCAGCTGATGATGCCTACAAACACACAGACACACACAGAGACAGATACAAACACACACACACACAAGCAGAGACAAGTCGGCTGAATGTCTGCTGAGAGCAGGTCACTGGAGCTCTGCAGCAGTACTCAATGGAATGGAAAATGACTGGTGGGGTGAACTGTGACTATGAAAGCTGCTGCTTGATGCGCATAATACCCAACTAGCCATGTAAAAATCCACAAACTAAACTTTATTTTCATAAAAAACACAAACATCAGAGCAGCAGAGATTGGACGGAACAAAAGCCATTCAGACCTGAGAGGAACGGAACGTGGAGCATTATGTCTTTGTCATTTTTAGCAACTGCAGGTAGCTTAAATGTTAATTATACTTAAAAACATGTGTTTTATGAAAACCTAATCAAACTACACCTAAATGTTTACTAAACTTCACAAATATTTACTAGCAAACAGTAGAAAGATCACCAAATTCATTAGGAGTTGAAGCTTATGAAGTATTTCAGAGGTAGAGACACATGAAGTTTCACCACATAATCCTTAATCCATCGCTGCTGCAAACATGTCTTTTGACCACTCTCCATTGTGTGCATCCTTTGAAATGTCCATCTTTGGTCTATTTTAAAATGCATGACACAGCCGGTGGCACAAGCACAGCAATTTGTTGGATCGTCCTGTGAAGTAGAAATATTTAAAAAGTGGATTTTGGGAGAGGAAACACAATAATGATGAGATATGGTGGTAGATGATGAACTAAAGTGAAATTCAGAAAGAGAAAAAGAGCAAAGAATGATTGAGGACCTACTGTGAAAGGAGGAGGAGGCACAAATGAAGTGATGGGATCATCCAGGAAAGGAGAAGCAGACTGAGGAGAATAACATCTGGTCAAAGACAGATGTTGCACATGGAGGAACAAAGAGAAGACAGTAGTGAGAAAGAAAGGACAAGAAATGGAGATGGGTGGTTATGAGGCGATAAAAGGTTTACAATATCTGTTGTTGTCATCCTTTGAGGAGCCGACGTCAAAGCAAAGGTCAAAAGTGTCGCGAAAGGCCAAAGACAACGTTCACACATCCACGTTTTTCTCCCTTTCACACACACACCGTCTGTGAAACCTCACATCGCTAAAGACAGAAATCCACAAACACAATTACACCATCTCAGCTGGATCCCTGCTCCCCTCAGGCAGCCATTCTTCAGCTCCCAGGTGAGGTCAGCCCACCCTGGAGGGGGCAGTATTGTTCCAGTAAGATTCTTTGTCTGGACATGTCCACCCCCTACGGAGATTTCCCTCCATTTGACACACAGCCCGAGGACAGGGGACCAGTCAGATGAGGTGAAAAGATAATCCAGTTTGTGTGTGTATGTGTGTGTGTCCTCCCTTTTCAGTTTAGCTCTGTTGACATTTTCGACATCACTGCTTTGCTGGCATGTCTCCTCGAATACCTGCAGGTTGTCAAACCAAAGTGAAAATCAAATTTAAAGAAACGTGCCGGGAAAGTTCGGACTGGTATAAAGAAAGGCCCTAGAGTTTGGAAGCAAGAGGAGTTCAACAACAAACATCTGAATGCTGCGTCGATGCTCGTGTCCTTACTGTTTACACTTTGCCTGTCGCAGCGCTGAGCAGAGAACCTTCGCAGCATTTAAATGCTTTAAATAGGTTGACAGCAACAAAGAGATGACAGCTCTTCAGAATATCATTAATTAATTCACGCCGCGTTTCTTTGCCAGCTGCAGTTTACCGATAACTAATATTTTCGCGACAGGTTGGGGGTGGCAACGTCGAACTTTGAGCCGAGCAATAAGTGTCTTTTTTTTTGATGCGGCTTGTTTTTCCAAGTTGAATATTTATGAGCTACATCTTGTCTCACCTCAAACAAGATACTATGTTCCAATCATTACACTCTATTTTAACAGTTATTCAACTAAATGACTCTGGGGGCCACTGCAGGCCAACAGCTGAGGGGCCGAACATCCAGCAATTAATCATCATGTAATTAAACCAAGATTTACAAAGATCTGTTACCTTTGAAAGTTTATTTTGCTGCATTTAATCATGAATACAACATACAGAACCCTATAAAAGACCAAAAAATAAAAAAAACACATTATGCCTCCTATTTACCACAAATAATATTTTGACATCTCTGACTTGCCAAATTGTTAAACCAATTTTATTTTCACTTTTATAGTTTTACCTTTAACTGCTTGTAATGTTAACTGTCTTGGATGATCATAGAAATGTTTTTTTTACCAGCTTGTAGGCAAGATTCTGATGTTTCTGTACACACCAAACATGTCTATGTTTAACTGAAAGAACTCAGAGTAATTAAAGTAGAAAACCAGGATTTGGGCTTAAGAGATGAATAAACCATTTGGAGGGCCGAACTTTGGTCACTCTGGCCCGCGGGCCGCCAGTTGAATAGCCCTGGTTTAACATATAGGAACATGTGTGCACATTTCACTTTAAAGAGATTTTTACTTCTCTGCCTTTTCTTTCTAGAAAGCTCTTAAAGGTAAATTGCACCTTAGAAATACTATATTCATGCTTTAATCGGAAACACTCATTTTCTTCTATTTTAGTCACATCAAAATGTGTTTGTATCCATCTATAAGGGGGGAAAACTGCCGCACAAATGAGCTTTAAGCAGTCATCTAGTCCTTGAACCTACCACCCTGTAAATCTGTAAACCGAGGAACCGTGTGCTCCTTAAGTCTGCACTTTGTATTGATTATTGTAATTACACACTATTACAGTTCTATTATCTGCGCCGACTGTCTTTAATTACACCAGAGAGCTTGAAGAAGAGTGAAGGTGTGTGTGTGTGTGTGTGTTGGGGGGGGGGGGGGGGGGGGGGCAGCGAAAAGCGAGAGAAAAACGGCACACGGACAGACACATGAAGTGAGACGCTGCGCCCAACTAATTAAAACTGAAACTTTTTTTTGTTTCAACGAGTTGACAGGGAATGAATCTGGCAGGGAATTAATCTGTCTGCAGGGAACACAATGACGAGTAACGCACACACACACACACACAGGGAGGAGGACTGCAGAGGGCCGTTGCCACGGTTACCGAGCATGGCGGCACATCATGCGACAGAGTTAATGCAGAGGTGTGTGTTTCATTTAAGCTTTCATTATATCACCAGGCTGACCTCTTCCAGCAGCCTCCACACAAACTCAGAGAGAAAACTCACGCAGATAAATCCTGTTCCTGTATAAACATTTCTTGTGTGCAGCTCTTGAGGTGAAGCTCATATAAAGAAACATGACACAGTAACAGAAAATAAGCACTGAAGGAAATCCCTGACTGTATTTTTTGTATAGTTATACATTATGTAACGTTACTTTGACACAACTATCTATTAGGGTTAATGTACAGTTAGCTAGCAAAGATTTAAGATGTGTTTAAATGTTTTATTTTGGTAATAGTGACACATATATAACAAAGCAAAAATCTATGTAAGAAAAGCCAAAAATCAAACAATTAACAACTGAATACATTGAAATAAATGAAGCATGTGTAAAGACAACATGCCATGGCTTTTTATTTGTTCATTTTTTTATTAGAGTTTTTTAAGAAAGTGCAGCCGTGTTGCATCAGGTTTTCCTCTCCTGTTCCGACTGCTCTGGATCTTGTTTGTTTTCTTGATGCATAACCTGACATTTTTGCAAATGCAGCCAGAAATCGTGCCCCTTAATAGTTTTCCTATTCATTCCTGATCCACTGTGCTGATTTTCACAACAGGATTGCTTCTTGTTTTTAATGGAATGACGTTTGAGGGCCAAAAGATCTGCTTGGTTACCTCACACACAGATCTTCTTTGATTTACATTTCTGTTGCATATTGTGAAAAACAACGTATTCTGATAAGATAAAATAAAGGAAACCAATGGTGGGAGTATCAAGTTCAAATATGAAGAGAACTGATTTATTCTCGGTAAAAAAAGGTGTACATTTAAGGTTGAAATGTTTTTCTCTTCTAACGCACAAAGTAAAAGTAGTTATCATAACAGATGCACCTGCCTAACATTTCACTTTCTTAAACTATTTTTAAAGCTTCTTTAAGCCCAATAAAATCCCCCTTTTCCTTTTGTTTTTCCATATTAAAGGAAAGCCTTCCATTTGGGAAACTGCCAACTCCAGTCCAACCCTACATTTAGTAACAAATCACCACTATAAACAGGGTGCAGAAGCTCATAAGACTCAAAATGATCACCTGGGATAAAGACAAGTTAAGTGCTAAGGAAGTCTGTGTTCGACTTTAGCTCTGTAATTTAATAAAATACCACAGTTTAGACCTGTCATTTATAATTAGGATGTTTCTTTCTAAAAAAACAAACAAACTAAATCAGTTTTTGGGACTTTATATATATTGTAGACATAATTAGTTTGGTCCTAAAGAGGACAGTATAATACAACACAATAAACTTGGTATAGTGCAACACAGTTAGGAAAAAAAAACTCCAAGTTTTTGCAGAGACATGTCTATCCTGCTGATTCTCACAGAAGATAACTTTTCATGACCTAAGTGCAGCCCCAGAGCTAAAATTGAAATCCGCTGTGTTAGTCAAACTGATGTACTGCTGCTTCCAATTATTCCTTCCAATTCAATTCTGCTTCTTCTTACCATTTCCTTCTGAAATGAAAATATAGATTATTTCTCACTCCTTTCATTGCTCGAGTCTTATACATATCATAAAAGATGTATTTTGAGTTCTTGGGCTTTGTGAAAATGGACAACGTGCTGCTGCATATCTGTCAGAATAGCTAGCTTCTACATGCGTAAAACTTAGATGAAAAGTCTGTTTTTTGCTAAAATTGGGGTCTTTTTTTTCTAGGGAGTGAAATTTGTGAGTTTTGAGGGTTTATGCTGACAGTTTGTGACATTTATTTATCTTTATCTGGCAGCGTAGAGGTTGAGTGAATGAGTTGATATTGTAGTGCTGATTTAATTAGCGTTACATAGGAATAACTGCTAGTATTACACACACTGCATGATTGCTAGAGACCTTTTTCTCAGATTTTAAACAGTGAAAATATGCAAGCATAAAAGTAGACATAACAGGCTTGGATACAAACCTATAAAATACACTGGTAATGCAGAGGAAGACAACATGCTGCTCCATGATAAGCTGGAGCGAGGTGCAGACTGCAGTGTAAGTAGGTTAGACCCCAGGAGCCCTTAAGACACAGCCTGGCTTCAAACTTCCAAAGAATTATGACGGGGTTGCAACATCTGCTGCCTCAGAGGAAGACAGACAGTGATGAATGGCCAGGTGTGCTTTGTGTGTGTGTGTGTGTGTATCTCTGTGTGTGTACGTTGCTTCTTACACGCTTACAGTCCAGGAAACAAAGGACACAAACTGTGTGTGTAAACCCACACGCACCTACAAGCAGACTGGCTGAGGGACCGGTTTAATAAGCAATGCATACATCTGTGGCAGATGACAATTTCTGTTTGCTGAGAATCACTAATTAACTTGATGCTAAATTCAAAAGAAATGTGCCAGAGCACAAATAGGCACGGCTGTGTGGAGCATTTAAACTGTCAGAAACACAATAACTTGTCTGAGATGTTTAATACCTGTCAAACACTTCCATATGAATGCATTTCCAGCTGAATGAATAATCCCCGTGGAAGAGATAAAGATTAATGATGTATTTATCATTCAATGACAAGAGCTTCATGCTGCACATAGAAGATCAGTATCTGGGTTGCAGAGGCAAGGCTGAGCTGATGAGATCACTGAGCAGCAGAAAATACAATAGCACTTCACTGTCAGAAAAAAAATTGCTTCACTAAAGAAACATGACATGACCACATACTATTATTTTCCAGCACATTCAGTCATCAATGTGTTTGTTATCATGTAAAAAGGCAATAAGAGATGCTTTATTTTAAACACTACCCTATTTATCATGACACTTTGTGTGCCTGAATTATACCTTATGGCTATTATTCCTGTAATTATCCAAAAATGAACCGCACAACTTTGCCAGTAATAAGGATGTAGGCACTTTATATTATGGTAATAAATATAATCCATCATGCATCCCCGCAAAAAATCTAGACATGTTACAGCACGAGTAACAGATCAAAAATAAGAACAAGTTCTGACTGTGAAATCTGACCTCAAGTGTTCGACTTGGATGCATTAAACCACAGATTGTGTATGTTGTTGTAAAATAGTGACAAATTTGTTTTTGTGGTTGACCACCGGCTTTAACATTTACAGAAGTCAAGCTACGGTTTAATATCTTTTATTGTTACTTATATGTACTTGTTGATATTTTCACAGTTATGACAACTGTTAGTGTTTTCGCAATTGGTTATTGTACCTCTTTACGCCTTCTTACAAAACTATTCTTCCATGTTTCACTCCCTGTCTCTTTATCTGCCAGGTTTGGGCTGAGTATAGGAGAGTGAGCTGGACTGGAGGTGGAGAGCCGTGGAAGGATGAGCTTAGCTTTGGATCCTCGCCAACTGTCAGCAGAGGGAGACGCAACTGCAGGAAGTTCATCAGTTCCTAAATGTGAAGTGTTGGATGCTGTGTCAGAAACCATGTGCTCTGAAAAAAAAAACATATTTAACTTAATATCCGCAACACCTGAGAAACATTTGTTTTCTATGCAAAACAAAAATGCCAACATCTTAAAAAGGCAGTAATAACCTTTGTGTGCATCCAAGTGGTAAACCAGGACAGAGGTATCTAGAGGTTTCTCTAAGGTGCCAGCTGAACTGGGAACAGACAGAGCTGAGCTGGCACAACACTCATCTGAGCTGTGAGTAGTATAAACAAAAAAAAAGAGAAGATCAAGAGAAATATAAAACCACAGAAACACACTGAGATAAAAGACACAAGTATAAGATTTTATCAAGAGACAAGTGTAATGTGGGTTGCAAAATACATAAATATATTGCTGATAAAAGGGAAAAGTAGCAAAATTGTTGGAAAACATGAAACCAAAGTTTTTTCAAGGAAAACTTTTAAAAAACAGGAAATACCAAACAAGACATAAGTGATCAAAATTGAACAAAAAGCAACCATAAAGGGATGCAAAGTAACCAAAAATCAACAACACAAAATGACCACATTATAAAACAAAGAAGTCATAAAGAAATGATCAAAATGAAACAAACAAACAAAAAAAGCATGCCATGAAATCCAAATGGTATAACAGATGCAAAAAATAGACAGAAATAAGTAAGTGTTCATAAAGTGATGCAAAATCAAGAAAAGTCCAAGTCTCAGATCAATGTGAGGCCTGAGCCCCTTTTTGATCATCTGTTCATGTCAGTTACAATATGTGGGATCAACCCACAGGTGAGGGCACATCCCTGTTAGGAGACGTTCCAACAGGTAGATAAAATGTTTGGAATCCACAGAAATACTGAAGGGTTGAGTAATACAAACTGCACCGAGGGCAGAAATCCCTCTGATGACAGAATGTGTTGGGCTTGAGTCAAAAATGAAACAGGTCAATTGGTACTGATCACTGTGTTTACACACTTTAGATTTCATATTAAAAAAATCAATAGATATTTTAATTACATCAATTTTGCAGCTGCGATTGCACTTACACACATCGTCGCACAAAAGACAGCAATTATTGTACGTCTAATTAATTTGATCTGACTTGAGCAGTATGCCTGTTTATTGAGTCTAGGTTTGTACAAATGGGAATTTAAATCAACAGAAAACCACAAAACTTGAATTTAGGAGTGGGCGTACTGATGTGCGTGCAGTGTATGACTGTGTATGTGTGGACAGTGTGTGGAGATTAGTCCTCACATGGCCTCGAACAGGTCTATAAAAATGAGCATGTATTTGAAAAAAAACTGGTCTTTTGGGGTCAAGAATGCCAATAAAGCACAGAAACCTTCAGCTTGGGATTGCTCTTAATGAAACAAGTCTCCATCTACATCTTTTCAGTTCTTTATAAGTCAATAAGGTTGTTTGAATTGAAAAGTCATGTCAGAGTCATTCCATGTGTTTGTTTTTCTAATTTGTTATTGGCTGCATTGGTTGAGCATGAGAAGCAGTTTGTTGTCTGTACTTACCTGCTCTCATGAAACAGGGTACTGTGAAGTGATGATAATGATGATGAAGCTGGAGAAAAACTGAGAAAAACATACGTATTTGGTATGTTTAATCTTATTAAATCTACAGAAACTTACATGCTCTATCGTTAGTCTTTGTTGTTTTTAATCAGAATTTGGTACATGGTAGTTAAAGCTAACAGCTATATATTTTAAAACAATTGAAAGCACAGCTAAAACAACCTCAGTGTTGTTAACAAATAGTTAGAATTAAATCATTTGAACACCTGCTACTTCACCAAGCCATCAAATTGCAGTTATTGTAGGGCAAGTGTTGCAATTACACCAATTTAGCCCCAACAAAGAGTGCCTACTTAAAATTAAACACTAGAGTGTAGGACCTGTGGAGGACCTGCCACTTATTTGTACCTTTTAAAGAGCTGGCTTAAGACCCTCAGTCTTTTCCCAACAATAGCTTACCTCAGTAGCTGCTCTGGCTTCCTGATGGAAGCTGGCTCCTGCAGAAAGAACAAGCAGAGTGAGAAGGGAGAGGAGTTGATTAAAATGACTAATTAAAAGCTCATTCTTTTTAACATCTGTTTAATGTTTTTATTAGGATTTTTTTTTAAACTCACAGATGAGGTTATCCGAGCGCTCAGCTCTTTCTGAATGGCATAGGGTTTGTAGGTGGAGACTGAGGGGTCAGAAAGTGAAGTAGGTGTCCCAGATACTGTTCCTGACTGTGGTGAGGTTGGCTTTTCTACTGGATTGTAACCTGAAGACAAAAAAAAGACAAGAAATCATTTTTGGTATTAAAAACCACTAAATGTAACTTATAACCATGTAAATAAAAAAATATGAAAAGCAATGGAAAATATAAATAATCACAGGATTAAACAGTTAATCTGACTTTAAATACAGGGATCATACTCTTCAATATTCATCTGGGAAACTCAGCATTTATCTTTATGTTAAGACATACCACCTAAATATCTGGTTGGCAAAACAACCAGTGGCAATTGTGATGTTGCTGATTGGTGTACATTGACATGTAAAGTAGGCGAAGTGTCCCTCTGATTTGAAAAGGTCAGATCATAAAAAGCCCAGTGACGGCACTTTGCTGCCAGAATTATCATCATAGTGGTAATGCTTTACCTGAGAGACCTGTGAAGGTGCAATCAGGGGAAGTTTCTCTGCTCTCTTCTTCTTCCTCCGCCGCAAGCGACAGGTAGTCCTTCACCATCTGCTGCAGTGTCTGGTAGGCTTCTTCCAAGTCATCTATTTCAGCGAGTGCAGTTACACACACACACAAAGAAATCTGGTTCTCAACAGAGCAAATGCATCTACCATCAAACAGCCATGAATCAAAGATATGGAGATCTTGACCTTAGTGTAATGAGGTGCTAGCTAACGGTGCATAAAAATGATGAGTGTCTCACGGTCACTGTATGCTCATCTCATTAAAAACCAGCAAACATGTCTGAGTGCTATCATGAGGAAAGATAAACACAGCTATCCTGCGGCTATATGTCTTTGATACATGTGGTAATTGGATTTAAAGGATAGTGTATGGATTTTAGTGAAGTGAGTTAATCCGTCTGACACTGTGCTTGGACTGCATTTTGCAAGACACCATAATGACAAACTGCCCGTGAACAGAGCAATAACACCCAAGTCCTTCAAGAAATAGCATTAGCTTTAGCAAATTTAAATGTAGAATAGACATTTACACTGATATCAACATTAACTGGATTATAAAATATAATTTCATATTAAATAAACATTTTTTTAAGAAATTCCTAAAAACTAGAGTTTTTTTCCAATACCACAAGGAATAACAGAATCGAAGAATCCAGGGCGTTGTGTGCTGGTGTTGGCATAAAGCTCCACACGTGACACTGCAACATCCATCTGCGCTGGAGTACAGACATTACCACTTTTCAGGTGGTTTATGTACTTCTGCTGAGTGGGTAGCAGCAGGATGTATCGAGGCTCAAAGTAGCTCTTCTTTAGACCGAACACACCCTGTGTCAACACACAAACAGTAGGAAATTCAGTGTGTTTTCTGCAACACTCTGAAATTGCCTCACACATAACTTTTACATTCCCGTACCTCCAGCTCCACGTGCACACAACAAGCCAGGCCCTCTTTAGCCACCTCCTCTACGGCATCTCTGGTGAGGCCGAACTGATGACCCCCGTACTGCACGGTCTGGATAAACTTACCCTTACACCAAATTTAGGTCAAAGAGGAAATAGAGGAAAAAGACAGTTTTATTTCCACACTATTAAACTAATGGAACAGTTACAATTTCACAAAATGGACCAACATAGACAAAGACTCCAGCGTGTTCTGTCAGGCTTAACAACCTGAGGATATTTACCCACCTGGGAAATGAACTTTTGACCTGGTAGTCGGGGCAAAAAAACAAAACAAAAAAACCCCTCCTAGTTACTTCTCACACATGACCTCATGACCTTTTGGCAGCCTTCTTTCTGAAGCTGTTTTTTTTTGAGCAGCAAAATTTACTGCTTTTCAGAAGCTTAAGGGCAAATCCAATATAGCTAATTAAATAGCAATGAAAATTCAATTAAATCATAATAATTAAACAGAATGAATGTTATGAGTTTAAGAAAAAATCATTTTTCTTTTGACTTTTGAAGACAGAATGGTGAAAATGTTTTGTAATGCCAACAATCAAACACATGGACCTGATTATTTAGTGTCATTTTGATTTTTTATTTGTTCGTTCCCTGTTAGAAAGACAAAGTAAAAGACTTGTAGCTGCATTGGGATTTTTTTTTACATTAAACTGGTATGCCAAGTGTTTCGCTGCTTACAGGATCTGAAGACTTAAAAGCAACACCTGACAGATAAATAGTGAGAGTTTGAAGATTTAGGAATTGAAAACAGGATGGCAATAAAACAGGTTTCTGGCAACAGCAGAACAGTGGGAGGAAAAGAATGCAGGAATCAAATAGGGGGAGGGACAGATTGTAAAGATTCTTTCTGTTGGAGAGCAGACAAAAGCCATCAATACCTGCATCAAAGCGGTTCCTGTGTGAATCACTAAAAGACCAGGACTATAAATAATCCTCCACCAAACAACAGACAACTTGACATGAAGACAAGATGGAAACAAATGTGTCCTTGAATTATAGACACATTGGTTTTCCTCACCTGTATGTTTAAAATCTCCTTTTCTTTTCTCTTTAAATAATTTTAACAATACAAAGGTCTACTGAGATGTTTAACGGTTTCATACAATTTTACCAGTGTGAACATATTGACTGCTGTCAATGCCTTAAACTGTTAATTATCACCTGCATTAAAAGAGCTGTAAGAGATGCTTTAATAATTCATTCCGAAATTAAATTAAACTAATCCTGCATGTCCGAGAAGCTTTTCAGAAAAGCTCCATTTAGTTGCAGGTATCGTGCACAAAAAAAATATTAAAAAATCAGCCAGTTAAAGTGAAATCATTTCACCCAAGAAAACTAATTATCTCAACAACACAACTCATCAAAGCCAGAGAGTGAAATCAATTTGAAAACTCGCTGAAGGAGAAGTGTGAATCTACAACCCTGAAAACACAACCTTTCAAAAAAATATTGCATATTTAGTTGAATTATGAGCTTAAGAGTTAATATCTATGGGTGATTTATGACGCTTAGAACACAAAACTATTTTGAGTCAATAAACCAAAGGGAAAAAAAAAAGTTAATTTGTTCTCATGGCTTGTGACACTAAAACAAATTTAAACCTAACTCACCATGTAAATCATGTTCTGAAAGTCTTCCTCACTGACAAAATGGTAATCAGTTCCATTCTTCTCTCCAAAGTATGGTTTACGTGTGGTGTGACAGATCCTGACCAAATGAGATTCTATTATCAATATTATCACAATAAAAAATATGATTTATGCAGCATTTGTCCTGATAAACTAACTGCCAAAAACTTTAATAAAGAAGAAAGCACTTTATGTTTATCTTTGAAGGGAAAAAAGTGCCTAAGTTCCCAGAAATGGCTAGTCAGGTCAAAATCATTCCATACAGATGATATAAATTTACATCTGTTAACAATGAATGAGGGCCATTAAAGGGTACCAAAACCAGATGTTTAAAACTGTTCCAGACAGTCATACCAACAACCAGGTGAGATCATTTACATGCATTTTTGTTGCACATTTGAAAGAAATTGTATTTGAAGGTGAGGCTGATATTTTAGATAAGACAAACCAAAAGTTATAAATGAATTTATAATGAATAAATGAATTTATAATGAATAGCCTGATTTTCCCCTCAGCGGGACAATAAAGGCTATTTCTATTCTATTCTTCTAAATACAAAACCGTTAAGCCTAAAAATCATAGCAAAAATGTCAACGTCTACAGACAATTCTCAATAAGAAAATACACTTTTTTTGACCTCATTAATATATTGACACCATTTTGTTCACTTCAATTACATCAGAGGACATGAACTTTTGCTGTAGTTAACGACTCCAGGAGCATCTGTGTGTGAAACTGACCCATGACCCAAGTATGCACTGAACTCCTCACACAGCCTGTGAACCAGCTCCTCTCTTTCACAGCCTTCAGGACCTGTCAGCACAAACACAGGGTAGGGAGAGTCTGCAGTGGCCGGCGTGCTGCGTGCACAGAGAGTCAGACACACAGACAGGATTCCATTAATTTGGATTTTGCATATACATACCACAACTCCAGATCCAGTTTTTTTTTTTTCCTTTTTAAAGCAAAGCGAGTAAGGCACCACGATGCTAGAGTTAAAACCTCATTGTTCTTAAAAGCAATTCCAGCAGTCAATATAAACAGGCGCCTAGTGGGCAATATGGATGTGCTTTTTTCTAGTAAGTGCAGAGGAGAATAGTAAATTGACTGTAGCTGCAGCTTTTATTTGCTGATGATGGATGTTCTCAAAAAGAAAAAAGTGCTTATACATGAACTATTTTTTTCTTCTTTTAGAAAGAAGATAACACGAGCCGCACACAGACAAACTGCTGCTCAAGTCGAAAAACAACACTGGGTATTTTATTTTACTGCCTGATTATTACCCCATCATATTTTATCACACCAACAGTGCACTCTCTAAATAATGCTTAGCACCTTACATCCAGCACACGTTTTATTTCTCAGAAAAACAAACAAACACTAAATTGTAACTTTTTGTACAAACCTATAGTATAGAGTCTGGGGCTGCATCAGATGATAAACTACTTGGGTCATGTGATCCCTGGCTGCCACAAGATCTAATGGAGGATCATACATGTTCACTGATGTCACCTAGGATTAAATATTTTATAGTGTTACATGAGCAGTCATCACATAAAGAGAATTTAAAAAAAAATAACTATTTATACCTTTTCCTCAGCGCTGACTTTCACTTGGTCCAGGATAGTCAGATGCTGAAGGTGGAAGATGAGTGTCAGTCTGTACTCTGGCTCCTCCTAGAAATTAGTTATTGCACAGATATAACTCAACAATAAGTGTATTTTATCAACTTTTAAATGGTTGAGAATTGCTGTCTGTAAAGATTATGGCTGCCTGCACAGGGTTTTCCTGCAGATTGAGGTCCCTCAGCAGTAAAAGACTGTGAATATGCTCAACTTCTTGAATCTCTGTAATCTGAAACAAAAACATATAAGTAATCCTTTTTATATAATGAAACAGTGTTAAACTTGTTTTCAACTTAATAGAGAATTGCAAAAAAGTTATCATTATGACAGTAAATAGTTTCTAAGGTCTTTCTGGATTCTCTCCGATCTATACCTGATTTTTCTCCAAGTTGATGGAGCCTAGGAGATGGAGGTTCTGGAGGCCTGAAAGGCTGGTGATGCGATTCAAAGACAAATCAAGAATCTGAAGGCTCTTTACACTCTCCAGCCCTTCAATTCTTTTAATTAGGTTCCCCTTCTAAACACAGGCAGGAAGAAAACGAACATTAAACAGCACATGGCAATTATGGAAAAATGTGCTTAAATTTAATCTCAACGAAAAAAGGCTCAAATTGTTCGGTTGTTTCTATAGGCTCCCTAAACTTTGTGCCTCCTCACAGCCAAGCTGAGTGGCAAACTGCAAACATCCTGACATGCGAGGACTGACAGCTAAACAGCTGGCGAGGAGCTAGCACAGCACGCTAACGAACAGAAGAACAAGACCTGAGCACTCCCTCCTTGTCAGTCTGATTCTCCCTCCAATCCACTGACAAAAGTTGTTATCTAGCTGTTTGGCCACACCTCGCACTGCTCCTGCCAAGCACGCTGCCAAGGCAGAGGGTTGCTGTCAGCAGGGGCGTGTGACCGCGCTGGTCCCTGGAAGGACCGGGTCAGTGCTGTGATGTGCTGGCTGACAATGCCATGCTGTTTAGGGTGTGTGGGGGGGGGATGAAGTAGAGGGGGTCAGGGATAGGATTAGATGAAAGTTGGATGGACAGGGCACGCATGCATGCTGAATTTGATCCAGGTTCGCTCAAACACGAGCAGCTGCTGCCGAAGTATAAAAGCTACAGATGGAGACAGATGCTGCAAGACTGATAGCTGCTGACAATGAGGGAAAGCTGATAAAGGACAAGACAAACATGCAAGCAGAAAGACCAAGAAAAAGAAAAAAAAAGATCTGCTGTTGGACCATATGTTCATTTTTGAACAAGAGGCCAAGATTTTATTGAATCTAAAAATGTAGTTATTAACAAAGACAAACAGGTAACATAAGAAAAGACAAGCGACATGGACACCACACATAGGCAAACAAACTTTATGAACACAGCAATACATGTCAACACAAATACCTCCAACAGCTTTCTATTTGAAATACCGGCTTCAATATTAGCTTGTGTAAAAAAAAAACAAACTGGACGTATTTAAGTATATGTTTCTGGATATAATAACAAATAACCAACTTACAAGGTAGAGGTGTGTGAGAGGCAGACCGTCAAGGCTGCTGATCTTTGTGATCTTATTATGTGCCAGACTGAGATGGGTGAGTCTGCAACACTGCTCAAGACCACTGATCTCGCAGAAGCTGTTATCTACGAACGTGCTTGGTAAGAAAAACATACAGAAAAGGTGAGCATGCACTGGTTTTTTATGACTCGGAGATGCTATAAGTTTCTGATACTTGCACATCTTATCAGATCAACATATTAAACAGTAAGGATACAGTCTAGATCCAGCTTACGAAGGGATCTATAGGCTGACAAATCTTTCATTTTTGTCATAAGGTTGTAAGAGAAATTGACCTCCTGCAAAAGAAGAAAAAAAAAAGCTACACCACTACTGAAAATCTCAAAAACCCAAACCATACATTAGTGGAATTTTTATTTTAATTAAACCCAAACTGGGGCTTCAGAGTTAGCGAAAGGTTTTTGTTAAAGTTCACTGTCATTCAAGGACAGTAAAGGCCTTGTAAGCATATTCAGAGTGACTACAGATGGGCTATGGAAATCCTGGCCTATCTTGGGGGAATAAGAGAGTGAGGCCCAAGCCACCAATCAAATATTGCCTTATCCTGTCAGCTCAAGGTCCTGTGCTACCTGTAGGTGCTGGAGAGGCTGGAATTCAAAGAAGTCGCAGATTTCATTGTGAGAAACATCCAGGATGACAAGGTAGGGCATGTGGCTTAAGCTGGATAAATCTAGCAAAGGTTAGGAGAGTAATTTAAATTAGATCAAACCATCCTGCACAGTTTTAGACAGAATCACAAAATGAAGCAATGTTTCATGTTTACTTCTGATTGAGAATACTAAGAATGATGAGAAGTTACCTTTGATTTTGTTGTGTGGCAATTCCAACTTTTGAAGATGAATATAATTGCGTAACACAGATATGTCAGTCAGACTGTGACTCTTAAGTGGAGAATACAAAAAAAGATGCAATTATCCTCATAAAATTCACTTGCAAAGCAAGCTAAAAAAAATAACAAAACTTCATAATCGAATAAATTAAGTTGTCTCTGTTAAACAGTAAGTAGATTTGCCTTTAAAACTTAAAAAATATATTGTCTGTGCAGGTGTGCATCTCACAGGTAGTGAAAGGTAATAGATCTGCTGCAGCTTCATGCAGAAACATTCGAGTAACCCTTAGCTGCGGACCGCGGAACGGGGCGGGGTCGGATAATGGGCGGGGTCGGACGTCAGACCCCGCCCTCAAATCATTTTGATTGGACTATCCATTTTCTGCCCCCGAATGGAACATGATGGAGTATGGCTCAAACTGAGCAAAGGTAATATCAACTTTTAAAAATATATACTGTGTGTGTGTCGGTTATTACTATTTGTACATGCAGACCTTTATTAATGTTTTTACACGCACATCTTCCTGCGAAAGTAATTTTTGTTTTTATTAAGCTTCGGCATACGTAAGTGTAGTGTTAAAATTGCTAACCTGTGCTAACACAT
>JARVGW010000346.1:8452279-8476349 GCA_031762495.1 Anablepsoides rubrolineatus | reverse complement strand
TATTATTGCTTCAAACTTTGGCATTAATCTTGGCTGTTTGTTAAGAAAGTATCACCTGACCCACTGCACATATTTTATAATAATAAGCAAATCAAAAAAATGGCTACAATTTAGTTTATTTTACAGATGTAGTAGCTGAACATTATCCCCAATCCATACTCTGAGGACTACAAAATTGCGCAATATTATTGCTTCAAACTTTGGCATTAATCTTGGCTGTTTGTTAAGAAAGTATCACCTGACCCACTGCACATATTTTAGTTCAAATTTTAATTCAGTTTATTTATATAGTGCCAATTCACAACAGAAGCCATCTCAGGGAACTGTACAAGAACATTCAATTATGTTCTAAAAGGCCAATTAGTAAAAAGTCATCTAAAGAAGCCTGCTAATTTCGTCCAGTTTTCATTTTGTCACAATCTCCCATCTTTAGGCAATCATCATCAAGCAAACGTACAACTGAATAACTTTTAGAGTCAAGACGTCCAACACAGCTACACACAAATATAGCTATACCTTTGTCAATTTTACAGATACTGTTGAAGAAATGTTTTATTATTGGGGTTTAGGTTATATACTGATTTTAATTGCATCACACATGCACACATGATCAGAACAACTGTATTGATTGTTAAATGTGACTGTTTTGCTTAACTTGATGATTTTATATAGATAGATACATGCCTGAAAACAAATTCAACACATAACTGAATTTTTAAATCTTCACTAAACTACTAGATTCTTGTTTGTCTGGAGTCGTTATTCATTTTCCATGCATTGGTACATTCTCCGTATGGTTCAAGCTGCACACAATTTGGTCAACGGACACATCTAACATTATTTTCTTTCACTGTCTTAAATTTTATGTTAGTACTGATTTTAGCTTAAAACGCTCACATGAAAAAAAGTGGGGAATATGCATTATTTTAAGAAATACCTGGCCTTTACTTAGGTCAGTATTAATCTACAATGATTTGTCTTTTGAGTAAAATATCAGACAACCTATCAGATACTAAAACACAACAGTGACAGTAACTAAAAATTAATAAGGAAACCAATACCCTATATAATAGCAACATTAAATAATGTAGAGGACAAAAGAAAAGGAAACTTATGGATTTTAAAACTCCAGGGAAACACTGCGACATTACTATATCATTCAAATAAAAATAGAAAGTAACATTAAAACACTGGATGCACATAATGGGCTCCATTCTGTCCTCATACTGAGAAACAACTAGCTCAGATGACTTTTGATAGAAGACGCACCAACTCTTTGCTACATTGTATCATTTTGACCCAGTGATTTGTATTTATTGGTACCAAAGAACAATACAGAATGTCACCAGTAAGTTTTTGTTGCCATAATTATGCAATGGTCATTTTGAGATCACATAATGGTGATGAAGACAAATAAAAAATAAAACATTTAATATAGGCTGTGTATTTTTCCTCTACGAGCTTTTGGTTGTGTCTGTGAGAGAGGACAGGTTCACCATGCTTTGCCCCTGGTGCTGTTTTTCCCCAATGAAGTGTCAGTGTATATGCACATGGGCATATGCATGAAAGTGACTCGAAGGCTTGTTTCCTCTCATGTGCATTACAATCAGTCACTCTGACAGAAGGAAAAAAAGGGGATTACTGTGGCACACACAGCTGGAGGCCTCTCCAGGGGGTGTCCACAAAACGCACACGCACAGAAACACACACATAAAAAATATAAAACCACACACACCCCCCAATTCCTGCCGTTTCAAGCCTGTGCTGCTTTGATGATGCGAGGGAAGCGTCACAGCATGGGGGGGCGCCATTAGAGTCGGGGACAGACGGGCAAAGGGAGACGACTCATTGGTCCTGACTGACGACTTTCTTGCTCTTTTTTGCTGTTTCTTTTTCTATATGAAACAGAGTCAACAATCTTTTTGTTGTAACGTTTTTCCGCGTGCATGATTTAGTTTGAGGATACGCGTGTGCATATTTTGCATCTATTTATGTACCCATGCGTGCATGTGCGCGTGTGTGCACTATGTTTATCCAATTATTTTTGAATTTCATCTAAGGGAAGCGTCTGTTGCTTGCCATCTGCAGAGGATGAGGCTGGGAGACATTAAGGGATAAAATCAGTCATGGAACCTTCACACAAACATACAGCATGCAGATACAGGCACAAAAGGGACAGGTCGTGTTAACACACCTAGTCTTACATTTCTTGGCCTGTTTGACACAAAAGGCATGAGCAATGCTTCGAGAAGAATCAACAAAACATATGCTAAATGAAAAGTAAAGAAACACTGAATGAATAATACTTGTAAAGTTAAATCAATTATAGACATTTTTATTCTGTCAGGTCATTTGTAGATGTTCATCCTATGATAACGTTCAGCAATTTCTTTTCCTCCAGTGACTTAAGAGATGGTTTTATAACGGACACACAAACATATCATTGCTTGCCTTCCATTTTTGGTAATAACTGAACTAAACTACACTGCCTGGCCAAATATAAAAGTGTCCACCTAGATTTAATTAAGGCCTATGATGTGGGGTTCAGCAACACAAAGAATGAACTCAGCTGACAGCCTGAATATAATGACCAGGTTATTCCATCAATTGATTGTTTCTTCCCTGATGGCACGAGCATATTCCAAGATTCATCGGGCTGGAATTGTGAAAGAATGGATCAGGAAGCATGAGACATCATTTTCACACACAGATTGGCCACAGAGTCCACAGAGAATCTTTGGGATGTGCTGGAGAAGGCTTTGCGTGGAGGTCAGACTCCACCATCATCAAGAGCTTGGTGAAAAACTTTATTTATTTACCCAGGTAAGTCCCATTGAGACTCAAGGGCGGCCTGGGCCTGAAGGCAACCTATTGTACATGTTTTTAGGGGTGGGGGAAACCGGAGTACCTGGAGAAAACCCACACAAGCAAGAGGAGAACATGCAAACTCCACACAGAAAGACCCCAGGTCCGAACCTGGGATCGAACCCAGGACCTTCTTGCTGTAAGGCGTCATTGCTAACCACTGATCCATCATCAATGAATGAATGCAACACTGGATGGAAATGCATCTTGTGACATTGCAGAAGCTTATCGAAACAATGCTACAGCAAATGCGTGCTGTAATTAAAGCTAAAGGCGGTCCAAAATATTTAGTGCGTTTTAGTGGCGACAGTTTTTTCTCCAGGCAGCGTATTATGTCAGAATTTGTGATGGAATTTCTAATTAAGGTCTGGACTTACCAACTACAGTCTGGTGGTATTCACTCTCCTCTGGTTCTGGGTCAGACTCTGGCTCCAACATGTAAGGTTGGACGTATTTTAATTAATTTATAAATAAAACGTTTTTGTGCCGCTATACAGTCATAACTCCCTCTATCAAACTAGAATGGACCACTCTGGAAGCTGGAGGGGGGTGGGTCTGAAGCGTCTTGTTTGCTTTTAAAGAGACAGCCTCAAAATTAGTTCATCTGAGACACACCTCAAAAAAGGGGTGAAAGAGGGGCTTGTGGAGTTACAATAAGAAGGAACTTAAACCAAAGAATTGCATTTCCACTTATATAAACACCAACTGAATGATTTAAATGTAAAAAGTAAGGATTTAAAAGCATGGTATTACTTTATGAATAAACAGAACTTTAAATTGGAAATTTTGAACAAATAGGTGAAAGATAACTTAATCGTCATCAAATAACACTAACTTGTCTTCAGGGCCTCTGAAAAGAATACAAATGTTTTCTTAATGAACTTCTCCTGATAAATGTAGTCAAAGAAAAAAGAAAAAAAAAAACAGCTTAAGGGGAAAGACCTGCACTCACTATAGTGTAGGCGAGTCATTCCTGCACCACTGAGACAAGAAGCACCTTTTGCTACAAGGAGATTACCTGAATATTATTATAGAACAGCAGAAGACTAGATTAGAGGCCTGTATCTACGCCCACCTAATGATGACCATGCCTCCAGCATGAATGAACCTTTATCAACAAGCATGGAAAGTGCTGCAAGGTATAAAAAAGGACAATATTTATTTTGTTTATGCATCTGCTTTCTAGTGATTTATATTGCCACACTGAGAAAGTTAAACAAATCCAATACTTGTAATATTTTCTTGTTAATCACAGCCAGAACCAAATTCTACTACTTCTGCCTTTTGATTAAATAAAAGGAGAAAAAAATTAAGAGCCAAGGAATTAAAAAAAAATGAAACAAAGAAAAGGTAACAGGAAGAAAAACAAAGAAAAAGTGACTAAGAAAAGTACAGAGGAGAAATGAAAAGAAAGAAAAGGCAAAACAAGGAGAGGAGAGGAAAATGACTTGTTCATACCTGACTGCTTCTGTAATATAAAATCCAATTTGGAGAGAAATAGACGTGAGCTGTGTGGTGGCGTTGGGGGGCTTGGAGGAAGAGATAAGGCGGGTACTTTTTCCCTGCCGTACCCTCGCCCCATCTTACACAGTACACACACGCGCACACACACATCGCACTTAAGCTCCACACACGTGTAGTCCGTCATCAGCTCGGCAAACACTAAATAATGAACAATACGGAGGCTGTCCCGGCATGATAAGTTGCTGCCCTATCCTTCCCATTAGTACCACCCGCTGGAATTAATGATAATTATGTCACGTCCCGTCCCGTACTTTTATTGAATTCTTATCTGTGAAGAGGCGAAGAAAGCTGTCGTCGGAGTGAGAGGGAAGGAAAGTGTTTAAAAAGAGATACTGCGGTGACAAAGTCAAACCCAAATAAGAATATTTTCCCCATTTAATTATTTCATTCCTAAAAGGGAAAGTAGCGATATGAAACAGCAAAATAGTGCAAGTTCAATGAGCAATCAGAAGTCTGCGCCCAGAGAGTTGTGACAACTGCTGATAAAAGGTTCAAGTCCTCTTCTTTCCTTTCAAAAAGGTGCTTCAATTCCCACAGCTCTAATTTAAAAGCAGCCCTAAAATAAACAGTGCAATCTGAATGGAATGTAAAAAAAGCAATCACTTTTATTCTTGAGATATTAAGATTATGTTCTCTTTTCAGGGTTTTAATAAATAAAGTTTTGATGATTTGAGAAAAACAAAACGATTAGGTGCAACTATAAAATGCTGTTTTAAGTGGTGGGTGCTATTCCGCTCATACGCTAATATGCAACTAATATTTTGCTGAGCAGTTTAGCTTTTGCATTAAACCTATAAATAAGTAATGGACATCATTCTCCCTAAATTAATTTAGTTTATTTTCCCTGCTGCTAAAAATCTTAAAATTAATCTTACCACATTCTTAATAAGTTCAATAATATTCCCTTTCACGTGCGACGGTGACATGCTAATGAAGCTATGCTACGTTAGCAGTGCCCACCATTCCATAAAATAGCTTCATCATCTTAAGATTCATATTAAAAAATAAATCATCCAAGTCTTGAACTGCACTTTGTTATTGGTGTGAATTTAAATTTAAAAAGTAAAATTACATTATGAGATGGAGATTAATCTTGGATACTCATATTTTGGAGAAAAATATATATATATATTTAATAATTAGCAAACATTTTATCAAAAACAATTTTTACCCTGTAAGAACCCAGCACAAAAACAGGTACTTATTAGACTAGTGAATTCTGATGTAGCATCTGGAAAGGCCACTGAAGTCCACAGAATTCACTTCCACATTCATAAAAAACAGTTTCTAATGATTTTTATATAATGACACGCTACATTACCATGCACTGAAAAGGCCATTACAGAATGGGTGAGTTAAAGCCATGAAACAATCATTAATTAGTATTCAGAAGCATTAAAACTGTGCCAAAAAAACATTCACCCTCATACCACCATGAACAGCCTGGACTCTTGGCAGGTTGGTACCGTAGACTCATGCTTTCCAAGCCAAATTCTGACCCTGCCATCTGCAGCCTCATAAGAATTTGAGGTTTAAAAAGAACAAGCATTTTATTTTATTTTATTATTTCTATCTTCCAAACTAGGCTGTGCCCCTTGCAGAACATTTTTTATCTTAGCTGACAGGAGTGAATTCCCGATTGGTCAGTAGCCTGTTAACTTCAAGATATAGCTCGACACAGTTTTAAAGCTGCTTTGTTAATGACTGTTCTCTTGCTGTTGCTTTTTTCCATCAATAACAGTAAATACTATTAGTAAATACATAAAATTACTATAATTATCCACACTTTCAAAGAACCCCCCAAAGCCCTTTGAAACATCCTTCAATAGTATATTTCATATCCATTTATAATCCATTTTGATTTGTTAATGTTAGCCGAATCTAATGACCTTTATATATGATGTTACGCACTTCTGCCGTGTAATTGGCTGAGTGTGTGAATGATCGGGATTACAGATGAGCCTATACCACCTGCACATTTATTAGGCAAGTGGCAACATGGATCTGATCACCATTTCTGAGCACATTTTCTAAACTCAAACCGTTTAAACTTGAACGCTTATGAGCCTGATCGTTCAACTTTCTCATTGTTGTGAAAAAAAAAAGGACAATGCATATTTTCTTGAAAATAGATGAGCTGAAAACAGATTAATAAAAGTTTGACTAAATTATTGACATAATTATTGTAAACAATGCAGATAAAAACATGACTGTGATCAAGAGCCCTATAGTAATACTACATCTTGGAGGTAAAGACAGAGAGATTAATGATACAAAAGTGATGACTGAGCAGGGAACGCATGAAAGGGTTCTGATTAGAGTGGACAATTTTTTTTATGCACGCACTAACAGAAGCAGAACCAAGTGTAATGGGGATGCGTGTGCATACGAGTATAAAGGGCTCTTTGACAACTCCAGTGGAGAAAGTAATGAGTGTCTGATAATACACTCAAACAAGAACTTAATGAGGAACAGGTAAAAAGTGTTGTTATAGGAGCACTACACATATGGATGAGGAAAAACTTGTATGCATCAGACTGCAATGCAACAAAAGTACAATAAAGTAAATAAATACATGTATAGATACTTTAATTCACAGGGGTTTTAGGTCGATAACTTCATAACGGTAGAAAAATCTTGTGCATATCTTCTTAATGTTAAGAGCTTCAAGGAACTGTTGTGCCCCGACAAGCAGACTTTTAAAAATCATTTTACAAGCAGAAATCTTCATAAAACCTAATACTGAGCTATAGGAGAAGTAAACAGCAACAGATGTCTGTGTAGGCGATAGTGTGTTTGATGTCAGCAGTAGAAGTGGTGCATATGTCTGGGTTTGTGTCGCAAATATCACATGTAGTGCTCCATTTAAATTCATCAACAAAATCCCACCTAAAGATATATATCCAGCTCAAAGATGTGCAAGTTTTATTACACTCTAGATGTATAGGCGGACGTCTGTGGAGCACTCTGTATTTCTACTCACTGGAGGCCTGAAGAGGGTTGGCGAAGAATGTCTTCAGGCGACCAGCAAGCCATTCCATGCTTTCGTGAAGATTGGCCAGAGCTTTCAGGTCACTGACATCACGCAGAATCTCATTCTGAGGGATTAATTTGTCTCCCAGGTTTCCGGTCAGCACTTCAGACTCCTTAGCAAAAGCAGCTCTGTAAAGTGGAATGGATAAATCACAGAAGCAGATGTGTGGTTAGAATGGACGACGACTTGGTAAAGAAAATTACCTGTAAATAAAACTCAAATGCAAGGATCAAAAATTTAAAAAAAGTAGTAAAAGAAACATATTTGCATAAAATAACTCTCTTCATCTGTGGAAATGTACCAAAAATTGTCCTTTTTTTAGTTGAATAATGAAAAAAAAAGAGATTGGTTTGTAAAAAACAAAAAGTGAGACACTAACAGAAAGGTTTTATAAAGTTAAATGTGATGAACTGTTGAATGAAATGTGAGTATATTACTCACACAAAATGCATAATAATCATGTTTATGAGCTCAGGGATGTGGGGTTGAAATATGGCTGTGACCTTTAAAGTGAGGCACAGGGATGGAGAGCAGGAAGGTTACAGCTTGCTAACCTGATGGATACGTAGATAGATTAGGTGGAGAAGGCGAGAGGCAAAACAACCAAATAATGATAAAAATACATCTTAAGATAAAGAAGTTGTTACTAGTTCAAATGGAAAACAACGTGTATATTTAAAAAGTAAGCAAAAAGATTAAACAAAGCAGCAACAAGAAAGATGCATTTCATGTAGGAAGGTTTGTGGCTGTAGAAGGATATTTGAAAACAGGAAAAACAAATGGGGCTGGACAAGGAAGTTGCATAACTATAGCAACACCACCTTGGTACCACAAACTTTAAGGCATATGGACTGGCCTCCAGAGTCATCAGGACGCTCACAAAAATCAAGATCTATTGAACAGATGGATTAAAAAAAAAAAAGAAAGAAAACCGCTTTATACTTAGGCTTGTGCATCTTATTAACAAGGTTTTATTAAAGCACTATATGGAGAGTCATGCAGAAGATAATCCCTCGTTTCACAGTGATGAAAACATCTAGGGCTCTCAAATCAAACAGCCTTATGGTCTCGCTTTTGCTATCTCCTCGTCCTCTGTGTGTGTGTGTGTGTGTGCCTGTCTAAAAAAAGCAAGCACGAGTGAGGAGAAACAGAGTGCATACAACAGATTGACTTTCTTTGGCCACATAACCAATTTATTTATTTACTTTATCATTCTGCTTCAATGAGCTTCAGTGTTCCCTGAAGAGTGGTGCACATTCAAAGGCAATTCTGATAAGACCGAATCCTTCTCTTCTGTCTGCTCTTATATGATTTTTTTTATACTGTTTTCCCTCATTTTCTCACTTCCTACAGATAAAGTGTCTTTTTAAAGAGCAATCATTACTTCTTTTATTGCATACTTATAAGACAAAAGTAGGAACAAATATATGTGAACAGTAAACAAAAACAGGAAGGAGGGACGATATGATTGACAGCTGAAATGTGGCTGCAAGTTTGTGCATATGTGAGTTATGAGATTAGAGTAATGAATACTCATTTATTTGAGTATTCATTTTTTACTAATAAAAAACCAATATGCATATATTGATGCACCAAACTGTGTTTTGCATGTACCTTGTAAAGTCCTCTTCATCTTCCCTCTTCTGTCTTGTCTGCCTAGGTTGGGCCATATTTGCCCAGTTGGGGAGGGACTGGAGCAAACGACTGATGTCCTCATCCTTAGACCAGGAAGCACTGATCGTCAGCTTTTCCTCACACTGGACGATTCCCCTGAGAACCCACAGACATAAAATCAAACAATCTCAAACTAGTTAACACTTAACACTCACAGTGTGTATACTGTTGTATTTTATAAGTAACTGCATGAGAGCTACTCTGCAAGTTCAGATAAAAACTGAATCAAAAAATACAGACTGGTGATGTTTTTCAAGTTATATTGTGACAAAAAACATGGTTTGCAAATATTACTGTGTATAAGTACAGACAAAAGGGAATCAGTGAAGGTGGGTGAGGTTCTATCTTGCTCAAATGTACATACTGTAATAAAACAACCATACAGGTATGTAAAAAACCTGTATGCAAAAAAAAAATAAAAAATTATATATATATATATATATATATGCAAATGTATTTTGGCATAATCTGTTGGTCTTTTCTTTATTGCTCAGAGCCCCCCTGAGACTGAATGCGACCTGTGACCTAGCCCATATGCTCTTCCAGCAGTTCTCTCCTACGTGTCCTGGCCAGTTCATCACTCCTCCTTTTATCTCTCTTCATTTTTTAGTCCTTCTTTTACCTGACCAGGTGTTACTTGGTCTCAGGGGAGCACATATGGACAGTATTTTCAGTGCCAAGTATGTGTTCAAAAAAAGCAAATGAAGCTCATACATTTAAAAATGTTTGTAATGATGAAATAAAATGAGACATTTGTCCCATTTACCTATAGGCTGTGTTGCAGATTTCCTTGTATTCTTTGAGCTTGTCACAGACCATCTCAAGGAACTGGTTGGAGTAGGCACTCAGATCCTGCATCAGGCTCATGAGATCCTGAATGGACTTCTCCACAACCACTGTGCTCTGTTAAAAACAACAAAAGAGAGGATAAGACTTACTGGGTGAGTTTGAAGACATTAAAAAGTCCACTTCAGCTTAAAAACAAACAAACGAAAGAAACAAAACAAAACCAGAAACGTAGAGACACAAAGAAAAAAGTAACTCAATGTTTCTGTACTGTGAAGCTTGATTCAGTTTGTCGTAATGGCAGAGTAATTGAAGGTCTCCAACTTTTCTACATGTCACCTGCGGCTGGACTGATGACTAGTGCTGGAGATCTTGTCAGAAGTCTTAACACTATTAAACGAATGGATGATTCTTTGTGTGTAAGGGGAAGCGGCGTAAGCGCATGTGTTTGTGAGTTTTGAACTTCTGTGCCGCGTGTCTTCTGAAGCTTAAAGTAAGTGTGTGTGTGTGTATTCGTCACGATGCACCCATCACCAGGAGCCACTGTAGGGCTGTGACAGCAGCCATTACAGATTAGCCACTCCTGCGTGACTAATAGCTGGCCCAGGAACAGCAGAGCAGCCTCATATCCTCAGACACACTCGCGCAGACACAGAGGGGGCAAACTTTTCACAACGCACACCTCTGAGCAACTCAAAACCTGTTAAAAAAGATTACAACTCAGAATCCTAATGTCTGCCCGTTTCTTACATTTAACCAATCTAGCTTTCATCTTCTAGTGTGCTGATAGCTTTGCATCACCCACTTTGAAAATGGTACTAACTGTGAGAGCAGAACAGTAATCCCATAGATCTATACATGCAAAGATGATGATTCAGGGGTTGTGTCCTTCGAAGATCGAACTTGAAGGCCGATTAAGTCACAGCGATGAGCCAATGGCTGGATCATCCAGTTGCAGCCCACACCTGTTTCCCCCAGTTTGAGGGACAGGTCAGTCCACCCTATCTCAAGATGCATTGCGGGCCGACTGGTAGAATGTTTTGCTTGTAATGGTGAAAGAAGCGAAAAACAGGAGTACAGTTTTAAATGAAAATCTGGCGGTACAAAGATTGAACCATTAAAAATGGTTGTGTTGGTGCATAGACATGTTTTTAATTTTATTTACCATTATTTAACCAGGCAAGTCCCGTTGAGATCTCAGATCTCTTTTTCAAGGGAGGCCTGTTCTTCAAGTACCACCTCTAAGCTAGTTTTGTTTATTTATAATGTTAATAATAGTTTTACTATATTATTATTTTGCTAATTTCCATCCATTTTCAATTTTCACTGTTTCTGTTTAGCGTCATCACGGTTGCTCGGTAGGGCGGGATTAAAGGTGAAGGCGAGACCGTCCAAATTCACAGCCACTTTCTTCTGGCCTTCCTGGATGACATAGGACCGAGCCCACGTAGACCATGTAGGCTGGGTCTTTTAAAGGACGAGGCACCTGACTTTGGACACAACCTTAGTTGATGTAAATTTAATCTGTACTTTTAAACTGCTCAGAAAGAATTTGGAAACAATACATAGTTTTGTCAAAGTTTATTTAACTGAAAAAACTTTTAGACTAATGGCAGACAAAGCTGCTAAAACAGTCTCGCACTATTTAATCCTAACAGCTTCAACAAATAACCGGTGGCTACATTTGTGAGGGGCAGCAATGACTGTAACTGAACCACTCAGAGTATGGAGGAACCTCTGATGTGATGCAATAAAATTATTATTAATTGCTCTTTTACACTTCCAGTTTCTCCTTCATTTATTCTGTCACAACCAGGTGAATACTCACATACACACAAACAGCAACCACTTCGCTGAGGGGTGTAATGATCCATAGCACTGCCCGTACTCATGGAGCGCTAACCAAGGCCTTGTCTCTGCCAAGGGAGCAGGCTTTAGTGTCCATGCCTGACTCCCAGTCAGCCAGCCAGGATGGGAACAATTACACAAACCCTGCAGGAGAACTAACTGCTACAGTGCAGCAACCACAAACCTGTCTATATAAAAAAAAAAAAAATGAGAAGCTGTATTAAAAAAAAATAAAAACTCAGCAAGTTCGTATTAAAGACAACTAAAAATTGACTCAAAAATCTTTACATTTTTTTCAAGGGATGGTCTACTAATTCCATCAAATCAATGCTGAACCACATCCGGCAGGCTTGACAACATTAAGGTGGTCAAAGTGTGCAGGTTACACACTTGATTGTACAATAAACATCAAGAACCTGTGGTGACAAAAGCTCCCCTGCTGGGTCTCCTCATGTGGCATCTAGAGGAAAAAAAAATGCTCAGTGCAAAAACAACATCAACCTGCCATCTTTGATCTACAATCTAGGACTGTACAAAAAGACACAGCTTTGCAGTGAGGAGAGGAGCACGTTTCCAGTTCATATGGTTTCTTTTCTTTTCAGGATTTTTGCACAATAATATTGATAAATTCAAGATTCAAACTAAACTAAGTAAATTAGGATTGAATGAAATGTTATGAAGGATTTGCTTCGTCCACAATGATCATCTAGCAGTGAGGTGTTCAGAGAGTAGTTCAGACAGAATTTACTGAAGCCCTTTTTATAAGTGGACAATATAAATGGGGTGCTTTAGGGTGCTGCATGTGATTTTGCAGAGATTAAATACCCTAGCAAAACACGTATTAGGCTGGATTCACAAGAACAATCTTTCTGAGGAGACTGAACTACAGCATCAAAAACTGATTACAGGAAATAAATAAAAGAAACAAAGTATTTTCTGTAAGTGTCAAACATAAATAAATTGTGTTATTAAAACGTTGCTTGTGTGACATTATTAAATGATGATGAATGTGTACAAATGTGCAATTAAATGCATTGCATAATTTTTAAGACATATTGGCTAATTTTTGCATTTTCAGACTCAATGAAAAATGTCAAATCAATAAAATCATGTGAAGGGAAATGGAGAAAAAAATAAACAATGATTATTTATTCATAATGTGGTAAAAAGTTCATGTCGACATAAGTTTGGGATTGTCCTCCATTTCTTTCTGTCTGTTTTGAGGCTGGAGTCCAACAGCAGGCCAAGCTGGTGAATGGAGAAGAGTAAACAATGGATACCCGATCCATTACTCCTGCTCTAACAAATGCTCTTGCACTCAGCTCCCTTGTCTAATTTGCTCATTTAACACAGCCATTCGTCTTAGGCAGCAGCAATCATTAAAAAGTAATCAAGGAACAGATTGAGAAAGGGAGGGCTTCAACAGAAAGAGTAAGAGTGCAGAGGAAAGCGACTTTGCTACATCTCCTCTATCTTACTTGACTTTTACACAGGAGTGTCATCGTGAAGCCTTCTCCATCTCTCCTCCTCTCCCCTTCTAATGTATCAAGCCTAAAAGGTCAAGACGCTGTGGAATAATGCGAAAAACACCCATATGTCTTCTTTAATTCTACTTTCCAGGATTTTATTACCCTTTTATTGTGCTTGGTTGCACTTTGCCTTTGCTCTTTTGCATCATTACTAAACAAACACATAGTCATCACCAAAAATTAGCCTAGGGTTTTGCAAATGGATATCAGAATTTGCGGGGGTAAAATGCAGTTGTGAAATGAAGACCAGGGCAATAGCAGTTTAATGACAACAAGACAACATTTAGAATGGCGCCTCAGTGGAAAAAAATCTGTTAATGCATGGTCATCATGGCAGAAACCACCCTGAGATGGTGTTGAAATTAGTTATTTCCTTTGGTGGAGTGAGTAAAAAGCGCAATGCCAGGAAGATCATTACTGCAGTGAGAATGAAGGGATGTACTCACTGTTGCTGAACTCTGCTGGCCAAATGTGGCCTCTTCCAAGTGTTTTTTTATTTATTCAAGCTCACTTAGAGTCCCTGTGCACAAACTGCTTGGAAATTATGGCTTCATGGGTTTTTCTAAAATGTGTTTTCTGACTTATCTGTGAGAAGGGTTTGAAGCAGAAACAGATCATGGATTTTCCCCATTAAAAAGTAGGGGGACCCCTTTAGATTTCTGCTGAGGTCAGAGTGTTTAACCCTTTTGCTCTCTGCCATTTCACTCACACCCCGACCTCAGACCACTGACACGTGTAATGCCTCTGCCATGCTGCTCACTTGGCTGACCAAGGGTAACTAAAATGTTACACACTCAGCAGGATGTACACACAAGTGCACACGCCCACACACCGTCGGGAGCAAATGCAGAGATAACCTCTGTCTACCCCCCCACACAGAGTGTCCCTCTCCTGCGTAAAGAGGAGCTGGGCATGTGTGGGACATGGTCTTGACAGATCATTCATCAACGTCAGTGTGGAGCTATTCTCCAAAGGGTCCCCTGACACACGGCGGATGGCCCTCATGCTTGTGCTTACTCAACCATAAAATATGCCCCCTTTGAAAGTGTATGCATGTAAGTGAGCTTGTATTTAAGTTTGTTTTGGTTCTGAAAGCCCTTAAATTTGATTTAATGAGGGTCGTCTCATTTTTTGGTCAAAATTATATGATGATGTGGGAGGAGGCCGACAGGAAACATCTGATCAATCGTGAGGTAAATGTTTGCTGCGTCACAACTTGACAAATGTCACAAATGTTTTAGCAAAATTGAGGATGTTCTTTTTCAAATTTCGCAACTTCCATCAACATTTTCTAATGCGATACGTCAAATGCGCATAAAGAAAAAGTTGATGGAAACACGGCTATTGAATTAGTTTTTCATAGTTAGCTAATTTGCTAACCAATAATATAGCATAAGAAGTTTTACAATATGTAGAGTTTTGTCACATTTGTACAGATTAAAGTATAAACCCCAGATGCAACTAAATACTTGCACCGTGTAGCTATGCAGCTACTGGAAACAGAGGGCCATTATTACTCTTATCTGTTTTTTTCTATCAGCTCCAGCAAATAAAATTTCATTATGTTTGTACATCATTAAATGAGCCATTTCAGGCTTGAGAAAGTGAAGCAATAATAATAATAATAATCAGCTTTGATGGTCAAGAGTGTCGCAAAATAAGCATGATACTATAAAAATGAATACAAACACATGGCTGCTGGTTGGACTAAATTGAGTTATTAAAAGTACATTTTTTTTGTTCACGCCAAACATTGCATTAAGCTTTGCAAGAATTCTAATTGAGATATGAGGAGCAATATCACACTTGAATGATTACAGATGGCCTTCTATATTGTACACACCCTCATTTTGCCCAGCACAAAAAAACAAATGCAGGGTAAAATATGGAGCTTCTGCATATTCTAATCCTGGGAATCACCCTTGGGCTAAGATTTGCCATTTAAATCCCCTAAGGTGACACAATCTCCTCCTTAATAATCATCACATGATCCCTTTGTTTTTTCCTGCACCTGGTACTAGTTCTATCTAGTAGAAGAAAGAAGGGTGTTGATGCACTCATTTATAGTTTTTACCACTTATTGACAACCATGATGAATTTTTCATCACAAGCATTGTTTCAAGCCATCTGTTGTTAGCATAAGTGAAAAAAATAGTTTGATACAAGACTGAAAGGCAAATTATTATGTAGTTAATGTATTTTGTGGGGGGGAGTGTATTCCTTTCTGTGCTCCATTAGGCCCATTTGTAGATTAGTACATTAACTCAAATACACACACGTGCACAAACATGCTCACAGCAACAGGAAGACTGTCATCTGCAAACTCGGAGCACTAACTTGCTTTCAAAATTGAAGCTGCAACTTTTATCAGGCACCCACAGCCAAACCTTCTTTCCTTTAGACCAAAGGCCATGTTTGTCATAGAGCTGACATTTCAACTTTATTCCCTCGAACCGACTCACTCAAAAAGCAAAGATTATGTCTTGTAACACACAGAGACACAGTCTGCTGTAGCACTGCATGATGTCAACCTGTACTACGTTTCGCAGTAACGGCTCAGGCTGTTTGCTTTGCTCATTTCAGCACTGTCTCTTTCCCTAAAAACAGTGATAAAGCACGTGTCTGTATATTTATAGTCGCATGAAGTAACCATCATGTTGGCATTAATGTAGGCACGGCTGTGTCACATTTAAAGAAAAAGAGAACATCTCTTTGGCTGAGGCAGGTTGGACGCCCAGGGCAGCTGGGTGTGAGCCTTAGGAATACATGTGTTTGGAGTGAGATAACCAGAAAAAGGTGGGTGGTAGGGAATGGTTCTACCTTAAGCGATGTGAAATGAGGGACAACAGAAACAAAACTATATGAAGAATATATATATATAAATCAGAGTTTGAGTGCATTTAGCACTGTAGTGTAACATTTGACAAATTGGATTCACCATCAAGGTGAGAAGACAGGATCAAATCATCTACTGTATAAAGAATATGTTGAGTCAGAGAAAACAACTTTGTATTACTGGGTAGATGGAGAAAAAGGACAGAGAATAGATTATTTTTAAGTGCAGCAAAAGCTGCTTTGTTTATTTGTTTATTGAGATCCCCATTAGCTGCAGTAGAACTACAGCTAATGGGGATCTCAATTTACAATGTAAAATGTTAAAGAAACAAAACTAAAACTAAAACTATATATTTCCCTCAAACAAAATCAGATCTTTACAATTCTCCTTTATACAACCTCTTTCAATTGTTCTGTACATTCTGAAGATATACATATGTCTATAAAGACACATACACACACATACACATACATGCACACATATGATCATACAATTTTCCAACACATCATATCAGATACATTATATCACATATACTACCATATTTATTATATAACATCACATGTACACACCACACAACATCCACCTGCACCATATACATTATTATATCAATACACCTATATACCGCATATATGTGACATACATACACATATACAAATAGTTCTCAACTTAGACAAAATTGGCTTTATTAACACTTTTAATTTATTTAATGTTCTTCTTTTCTTTTACAACTTTCTGAACCTCCAAAACAGTCAAATGAATGCTTAGACACAGCCCAGTTCATGACATTGAATCCAGTGCTGGGCTCCAAAATGTGGAAAAAAAATTGTATTTTAACTGAAAAGAGGCCAATTAATTTAATTTAAATAAATGTAATGCTATTAACTCATAAAAGGCACTGATTTTGGCTTTTGCTTCTGGTAAAAGGAGGCCCAGCATGCTTGTAGGGCCACTTTTCTGATTCTTCTCAACCCCCACTTCTGTCCCAATCACAGTGCACAGCTGATGCAGCTAAAAGGTATATTGTGTTGTGATTGCAGTGTCTGCTGATGGAAACTGGAAGTTGAGTGCGTCCTTATTAAAGAATGCTCCACCATAACCATCTCCACAGTGTGTGTGTGTACGTGATGGGAAGGGGGGCAGCAGGAAGCCAATCAAGAAGAAGACCCAAGAAGCGATCAGCCCCCCACAAATAAGCATTGCCAACACAGATCATCACAAATCAAAAGGTCAGTGTCATTACAGTCATTGGAAGTGGATGTGTGTGTGCATGCACGGTTAACATGTGCGTGCCTGATTCTTTCCTCCCGTCTTGCACAGCTACATGTGCATATGAGTTTTAAAAGGTCAACATCATTAGCAGACCATTGGCAGCTAAACCTATCTGCAATATAGTGTGCTTTCCTGCAGCTGGCTGTGTGTGAATAAAACCAGTCTTTATGAGGGCTGAGAACAAGTTACGTTTGCATACAAACACCCAAATGCAGGCTAATACATGCAAATGCTAATGATAAATGCACAATTATCACGCCAACATGCAGATGCAAAAGAACTGGTTAGGGGTTATTGTGCGGAGACATTGGGGACGGAGCTGAATGATGCTTAACTGGAAAGAGAGGGCCAATGTGTTCAGTAATTATGGCTCTGATGTGGTCTTGGCTAATGAAGTAAACAAGTAGCTTACAAACAACTCATCTGCACCCACTGACTAACAGAAACGCAGCACACCATACAACTGGGCAAACAGATGGTTCAACTCTGCTTTCTTCAGGGACAGAGAAATGTGCTCACCTGGTTGTTGTTTTAGGGGGGGGAGGTTTGTCTCATTACACTTGTATGTGCACATTGTGTTCACGCGTGCTTGTGAGTCACAAAGTGAGAGTGTAAAAGGGACACTTGGGGGAGGTGTGTGTGTGTGTGGGGGGGGGGGTCCTACTAAGATTAATGGAGCCAATCTCCAAACCTATCCAACAGAGTGACCAAACCCTCCCTATCCCGTTTTATTCATCTGTTCTACTCCCCTTCTTTCTTTACCTCTCGCCTCCTTTCCCTCGATCTAACTCTAATTAAATGAATCAATCAGTGGCAACACAAACTGGACAGATAACATCAAAGTGCTGGGGTTAACAGCGTGTGTGTGCGCGTTTGTGATATCACAGTGTTGGAAGTTTAGCCCATAGAAAAATGTAAGAAAAACAAGAAGTAAATGAAAACAACTTTTGTTGCAACAGATGAAAGGTCCACAGCAACAAAAGGATCAAGCAGGAAAGAAAGCCCAGAAGATGGAAAGAAGGATTACCAGACAGACATTTGTTGCTAGGGTTTGCTCCTCTTGTCTTTAATGCTACTACTACTCTGGGGACTTATCAACCCTGGCTGTGCTATCACACAAACACATGAATGGACATTAAGCTCTCCCACTGAACTATACACTGCCCTTGCCAACTCCTATCTCAAGTTCCTAGTGGACAATATATATAGCTTGTGTCAGGCTTATAATAATTAAAATCATATCAATAGCAGCAATATATATACATGATATATAAAAGCAGTGCTTGACACCACTGTTACCAAGCGATAGGGAAATCGCTGCCTATATCACTTTTACTTATTAACCTACAGGCCTAAAATGCACATGTATTTCTTTTTATGAACTGCTTAAGCAAACATAGGGCGAGATAGTCACCTTGACTTTTAAACAGTGTCTCTACAAAGTCACTTGATCCATTTCTGCAGTAGAGATATACCTGACAAAAGGCTAGATAATTTTATACAAATGTATTTAATAACATGAGTTCATTCCAAAAGGTAATGTTATGGAAATTCATTCATAAATATTTGATATATGATAGAGTGTTGCAATGATCTACCATGGGTAATACCATATTCCCCAGGAGTGGCTTTATGTGGAATGTTATCTATAGTGTTACACAAGCACCTTAAAAATATATATAGAGAGAGTTAAGCTTCTTTGCGTAAACTAGTCTTTAAGGTTCATTGAACTAAAAAAAAAATATTTATTCTAGGCATAAGATGATGAAGTAACCAGTTACCAAAATCAGCTTGTTTTTGCATTCCATACCAGGTATAATCACCTGCTACACTAACTGGCCTAGCATAGAGCTCTAACACTGTTGTACTTTTTTTAGTTAGTAAAAATAATAATAATAAAAAAATACAAATAAAATGAAACCTTGCTCCAAGGGCATCCTGGTCCCAGTGGGAGAACTTGTTACAGTGCACAGTGTAAGCACCCACTGATAAATAGTATTATAGTAAATATATTTATTTCACTTTTGTCATTTCAAACAACATAAAAACCACCAATGCTAAGATATTCCTCTAGTTTACACTATTGCACATTAATGTGTGCTTCAGTAGACGCGAAGAGCAGATGCCCCTATAAAATGCTATCCCCTATGGTTTTCTGTATACGGTCACAGCCGAGCTGTGTGAAAGAGTTTAATGTGGTGTAGCGATACCGAGCTCTTTCCTGCCTATCAAACATGATGGGTTTTATCCTGTCATATGTGTCTGGCTCTGATAACACCTGGCACAGACTGGAACTGGGTACATACAGTGTATATGTGCATGCAAGACAGAACAACTTTCCCTCAACAGAGACTGGCCAAGAACTATTTCAAACTTCAAAACAGTTACATTTTGAGTTGAAGACATATTTTAACACTTGAACAAAAACTGCACAAAGAAAAAGTGTTATAAGGGTTAAACTGTGAATGAAGACTTTCAAAGAAAACAGCAGGATGCCACTCAAATTGGAAATTAAAAAACATACAGAGACATGGCTACAAATAGACACCTGGCCGTACTACAATCTGCACAAGTGCCATTCGAATCCTTGAATATGAATGGAAGTAGTGAAAACATGGAAGGCGATTTTATTCAGCCCAATTAAAACAGGCAAAAAGCCCAAATAAAAAGAGTGTTTTATTGCACTTCCCACTATCAGCAGAAAGGCTCATTAGCCACAGCAGCATAATTAGCAAGATGCTGAACTCCTCGTTAAGGAGGGGCCTGAGCCGTAAACAAACCCCGTTGAACTCCAAACACCCACAATCCCCCTTTCTCTCTATAATGAACTGCCACCGCTGTTCTCGCTTTGCAAGAGAACAGACAGGAAGGCTCTGACAGAAACAAACAGCAAAACGCTTGCGCCGACACACTGACAAACCCAAATCCGAGCTCTGCTTCAAAACCACTCAGGGAACCAACATGCCACCTCTCTGGGACACTCTCTCCTGACAACCGCATGGACAAAAGCATACAACACCGTGCACTAGTATGTAAAAACAAATTGAACAATTTAGTTAAATAGTTTTTTTAAAAAATACAACAGGCATAGAGAAGTGTACTTCACAAAACAGAGACAGGATCTGACAGCTGAGACAAATCTTGCCAGCTGTCTGGATCTTGACTTTGGCACTGTTGTAATCCTCAACCAACCACTAGCCTGTTTTGAATATGAAACATTGCCAGAATCAACATGAGCTGTGCTGCAGTTAATACATGTTAAATTTGTTGATTTTTTTTAGGTTTTCGCTTTAAAATGGACTGTTTTATTTGTATAATTTCATTTTCTCATCAGTTTATATTAAGTACAAAACTCCATTTATCTCTAATGTGATGAGATGAGACCAAGCATTTCACACATTTGCGTGTATTTACAGTGCATGTCAATGAGCTCCCCTATAGCAAACAAAGAAAAAATGAGCTGCAACATAAGAATACACAGATTTTAAAGAATAAAAAAAATAATCTTGAAAATGAGCTGAGAAAACATAAATTTATCTGTATTAGGTAGCAAACCAGTAATATTTAAATGGCAAGTGTGAAAATTTTAAGCAAATTTTATACACAAATACATAAAATGTATGAGTATGAGTGTGTCTGTGGAGGAAGAGTGACAAATTATTAATCAATGTATCTTAACTAAATAAATCTTAACTAAAAGATCAAATCCAAGTAAATTTATGAACGTATGTGGTCATTTTGATCCTTCAGACAAAATAAAGCAAGTCGAAAACCCACATTTGTGTGTGTGTGTATATTTGTACATCAATGAACACCGATTGTAGAGAACTACAAGGTGAGTGTACACAAGAGACTTGTCCTCCACTGAACAAGGTTAAGAGAGGAAAACTGCCAAACAAACGGGCAGTGTGTTTTTAAACATCATGCAAGGATACAAGCAACACACAAATTATGTCTGCATGCATGAGTGTAAAACTGAATTTTATTCTTCGTAGTAAGATAAAGAAATGGTATAGGTAGTGAAAGCTGATATAGAGTACTGTATCTGACTAAAGGATCAGGGTATGTTTTAACTAAGATTAGCACTTTCACTAAATTAGGTACTAAGGCTTTAACACATCAGAGGCTTCTCACCTGCAGCAGAGGTCTCTGGACACCCAGTATCTTCATGGTATCGGCACTGGCAAGTATCTTCAAAGGGTCAGAAGTTTTACTCACGGTCTCAATTTCCTTGTTGATCTCTGTTCGCACCTGATGGTTCAAAATGAAAGGTTTTAACTAAAAAAGTAGCATGACATTTTGTTTTCCAAACAACTTGCAATCAAGCTACAGACCCAAACAATAAACTGTCAATTTTCTCTGGATATTTGCAGCCAGTAATAATTATCCCACCAGTTGCCGCAATTCAAAATGTTTTTTTTTGCAGTTTCTATAAAAACATCATTTGGTTTATTCACTAACCTGGTTGAGGAAGAGGTCATTAATGTAGTAGGTGAGGAAAGCTCGAAGCTGGCACTGTTGACCTGTTCCCATGTTCATCTCTATCTCTTGAATGAACCTGGAAGAAGCAGTCAAGACAGGCAAACATTAGAATTATGTAAAAGGAATATTTGTGCAAAGTGGCAGATTTGCAGCTCAAGTGTTTGAAAGGCTGTCACGGCAGCAATAAGAAAGATGAAAGAGGCCAGAAAAACAGTAGCTTTCTGGTCAAGCATCCATTGGTGGGTTAAGTTCTGCCATGGGAGCATATTTTGGAAACTATAAACCACTCTGAATGTGTCTTAGTAAAACCTAAAATGGTCCTGTGGAGCTGTTCAGAGTCATTATGACAAGACGTTAGTTGTGATGGCTAACTCAAATTTCAGTATGCAGTTATGCATAAAATTGTAAAAGAAAATAAAAATGAGCTTTTTACATATTGTTGAATAATTTCAGATATTAAAGTATAATAAAAAATAATCAGTGAGATTGTTTTCTGGATTTTTCCAAAACTAATGCCTGGCTGTATCAGATAAGGTCAGACAGTTATGTATGGGTTTGTAGAGGCACATACGCACGTCATTTATCAGTGAATCACTGGTCACTGGCCTTGTCTCACACACACCACAGGGCAAGCCATGCAAGAGTAAGTGCTTTCTCAAGCGCTCAGTCCATATAAATGTGCAAATAAATCAAACTCTTCACAAAAAGATTTTTTTTTTTTTGACCTGGGAGACATTTAATGTATGACCTATTCTAAGACAAGAAAAATGTTTTAGGTGACAATAACTTTGAGAAAAGAAAATATGAGGACAGAAGATAAACTTAATAGAGGAGTGAAGCTACAAAGATGACTCTAGAGGGGCGTTTGGTTGGACATGGCCATTTTTAAAAGCACGAGAACTCTATTGCTAAGACTGTTTCTTTGCTTTAGTGATGTGCTATGGATGCTGCGGTGTGGCCAAACAGGGACACATGGTCTTTGCAGGAATATAGATCAGAGCAGGTGGTTTATTGACTGATAAAGCCAAGTTAGCATAAACATAAACATGCTCATAAATATATAAAAAGTACAGAACACTACTCAGCATCTGTACCCAATTAATCAGCAACAGAAGAGGAAGACCATTTGTGTGTGTGTGTGTGTGTGTGTCAAGAGAGAGACAGAGTGAGCAAGGAACTTAAACCCACTCTAAATCCTCCATTGATTCCCACTGAAACTCTACCACAACAGAAAGTTAAGTAGGAAAAACTCTTCTGTGGCCTCATTAAAACCGTCAAGCTTGCAAAACAATGAAACTCAGCTACAGAGCTTACAAGCATAAATATAAGAACACCACAATTCAAACACGTCCTTTTAAAGAAAAAGGAAATGCTGACAGCTTCATTTTCAGGAATTGATCTTAGAAAAGAAGTTTAAATGTGTGTCATGTTGTTCTGCGAGTTATCGTGCGCTGTCATTACTGTCATTGTTTCAATACATATGTCAAGATGATGGATCTCTGAGTTACTGTGTGAACATAGATGGATTTTTGTAGACAGGGGTGATAATGCTTGAGTAATGTAACAGCAGACTGGGCAGTAAAATGGCTTTGTCTTTCCAGTGCACCTTCGGGCACAAAGCTGTTGGCCCCTTTTTACAGTATACTGAGCTTATGGGTGATGCAATAAAGTTTAGGCAGGAAAAACTGGCCTTAAAAAGGCTGTTAGCTCAAACAGTAAGTTTAGTGGGAGATCAACAATTTTATCTAAGTATCAGAGTTTCAAATGGTCTTGTCTGAATTCCCATTTTAGATAATAATTATAGCTATGTCTCAATTCAGGGGATGTAATCCACAAATTTAGACAGCTACCTCTAAAACCAAAAAAGTAATTTTTTAACATTAGGTAGGCAAAATACCTTTTAGACATTTTTAAAGGTTAAACAAATATTTATTTTATAAATGCAGAGCACATCCTTCAAGGTTGATTCATCAAATTGTATAGACAACAGGTCATGGCTAAGTCACATACTAAATTAATGACATAAAAATGTGAATATTCTCCTTCAAATAAGTTAAGAATAACATCATTCAGCTCTATTATGATTTCTATTCGAACTTCGATGACCCAAAAAGCTGCTGCTAGGGTTCTAATGAGAACATGAAGCAGAGATCATATTTCTCCAGTTTTAGCTTCTCTCCACTGGCTCCCTGTCAAATTCAGAATAGAATTTAAAATCTTACT
>JARVGW010000346.1:8440290-8452179 GCA_031762495.1 Anablepsoides rubrolineatus | reverse complement strand
CTGTCCATGAGGCTGACACTCTGTCTACTTTTAAGATTAGACTGAAGACTTTCCTTTTTGATAAATCCTATAGTTAGGGTTAGCTTCTTGAGTTATCCCTTAGTGATACTGCTATAGGTTTGTCTGTTTGTTGTCTCTTTTCCAGAGGAAATTACCCCTGAACCTGTCTTTGTGTTTATCTGTCTTTCTTTTCTGTCCTTTCAAACCCAGTCGGTCAAGGCAGGTAGGGCACCCATTGTGAGCCTGGTTCTGCTGGAGGTTTCTTTTTGTTAAAATTGAGTGTTTACTTTTCACTGTCGCCAGTGTGCTTTCTCAGGATTGGAGACTAATATGTAGTGATTTAATGAACTGACTTCCCCAGTTTGATTAGTCCAGAGGGTCTCTGGTTCAACCCCCCCTTTCCAGTCATCTCAGCTGTTGTGTCCTTGGGCAAGACACTTCACCCGTCTTGCCTACTGAAGGTGGTCAGAGGCAATTGGCACCAGTGCATGGCAGCCCCACCTCTGTCAGTGGCTACAATGTAGCTTACCACCATTAGTGTGTGAATGGGTTGGTCCCCATGGAGCTTGATAAAACACTATATAAGTTCAGACTATTTCCCATTTGGCACTGTATAATCAAACTGAATTGAATTATTCTTTCACAAAAATGAACTAGTTATGAGGCTTCTGTAATTGGACCCAATGCAACATTTGCTTTGTTGCTTTCATTGTGAGGTGACAACAAAACACACCAGTCAACCATATGGCAGCTGGATGCAGAGGAGGTGTCGGCCATGTTGCTAAGGAGAAGCTGTAGGGACACACAGCAGCAGGATTACAGTGTGGACTGTGTGTGAAATCTTAATACATCAAAATATTCTGATTATCTACCCTCACATGTATCCACACACACAAAAACATCACGTTTCCAAACACCTTAAAAACAGCGTGGAGGGTAAAAAATGGGATGACTAAAAGAACAGCAAGACAGTGAGATTGTGGTGCTGCTAATTAATGAACTGATTGTAATAAATATTGCCGCTGATCACAGCAGTGATAAACGCACTGTGTCTGTGATTTTCAAATACTCAAACCGTCCAATTAGACTAAAAGAGAGCAGATGCTTGACAACAGGGAGCTTCAGTCCATGGCGTCCAGTAAAGAGACAAAAATCTGTCAAACCAAGAAGCCACCTTACTGCTGTGACAGACTGAACAGTGGGTGTATCGTGAAATAAAACACTGCAAAACATTTTAGCAATTGTTTAGGTCATTTATGAGCTGACAAAAAACAAGATATTAGAGAAATGTTTTTTTAATAGGGCTGGGTGACATGGCTGAAAAAGTATCACAATATAAGCATTTCTTATTGGTGAATATTGATAATTATTGATTTGTTTTTTTGTTTTACCTATTTGAAAAAAGGACCAGGAGAAAAAAGGGTGGTTAATACTGCCAAACTGCTCACATGACCTTTCCTAGTTTTATCCACAATTTCCTCTTTAGGTGTGGCACTCATTTTCTCCTTTCACTCCCACATTGTTCTTTAGTTTTGAGCCGTATGAGGCACGATGGTAAAACATGAAACTGCTGCTGCACATGTTACTCAACAGGTTGTTGCTAGCTTACCAAAGAATAAGTGAGTTAGTTGATGCCACCAAACTTGCTTAGCTGGGTCGTGAGAGGTGGAGCAGCTAAAGCCTTTCCTTTGCTTACATCACCCAGAATGCTGAGCGGTTCTGGATCGGAGTTCAGTGAAATTATCAACATTTTATTGGGTGTATTTTATTATTGATACAGATCATGTGTCTACATGATGAATATCATTGTTTTATCGCCCAACCCTAATTTTTTTAGAAACAACTGCTTGTTATTTTGCAGGATTTGTTTCTTTGTCTATTAAATGACATCCCTTTGACATGTTGACAGTTGTAATTTACTCTGTATTGTGTGTTCTTGGATACAGTTAAGAGAAAAACCGACAGATCTTTTACAAAATTGAAAAAATAAGAGTTTATTTTTATTTTATTGTTATTTCTTTTAATACTGCAATAACTCCTGAATTCACATCATAGCTCATTTTATTAAACATCAGCATAAAACAAAATGAATACAGCATCACCGCACCAGTCGCACTCCAAACTCAGTGTCTTAGCTGCAACTGCTGAGGATTGTCCTTGACAGCATGCAATTATCTGTCATTAGGAAACAGATGTCAGAGCCTTAGGTCTGAGCAGGATAATTGTAGATGTCATGCCCTACGTGTATGTAACTTAAAAGAAAGAAAGAAAAAAATCCTGACAGACATAGTGCAGTTATACTAACAAAGATAAGATGGATAAAACATCTCACTGTAACCTGTGGCTTTATGATTCTACCAACAAGCTTATCTTCTTTATCCAGACAGCTAAAATAAATGAGAACAGAAAAGGATGAGATATTTCTTGACAACGGCTTTGAATTTATTTTCCACTATAAGGTAACAAATGCTTCTTCAAATGGAAAGTGTAGGGATCTCATCATCTATCTCTATCTGCAGCCACAATGTAATGATGTTGAAAGAGAAATAGGATAAAGACAAAGATTCAAGAAAGACAGCAGAATAAGAGTGTGCTGAGATCGATTAGGGACTCAGCATTTTTTAAATCTCCCACAATTCCCCTCAGGCACGAACCTATCAGCTCTGGTGAATTCTGATTTCGTCGCTCAGAGGAAAGCTTGTTCTGTCACACACCAAGGACAGTGCAAACTGCACCTCAGCCAACTAGGAGAGTGTGAGTGCGGGTGTGTGTGTGAGTGCATCTGCATACCTGCATCAGACAGCCAATCTTTCTGATTCACACATCAATACAGCACATCAATACATCACGGTTAAGACAACTGAAATCACTTATTTACATTATTTCCCCGTGCTGCACAACCTAGTCACTTGAGGCATATTTGAAAATCGTAAAAGGTTTTAATAGTTGGGGACTCTATGGGTTTTATGGCACAATAAACATTAGCTTTCATTCCAAATGATTAGTCAATAAATGCTAGAAATGCAGCTTTCAGTGTTATTGGATTGCACATTCAATAATCATTCTGGGGTAATTTTACACACTCCAGTACACACTATTTATTTTTTCTTTAATGGTGACAGATTATTGAAGTGACACCTGAGAATATAAACTGGTACACAATGCTTTTGTGGCTGTACAGTATCACTGAACCAAAAGAGGGAGGATGAAACACAGACAGTATGATTGTTACCGATCTTATCTTTAACTACTTTTTGTCCCTAAGCAATGCTGCCTTAAAATACATTCTTGTGCACCAAGTGTTGTATTGCATGAAGCACGTAACCATTACCAGCACCACAAGATGGCAGTATGTCAGCTTTTTCTATCAGCTCAGGCTGCATGACCAGTTGATAGAAAACCTTTATTTTTGTTGATCACAAGCAGGTTTTGAGAAGGAATTAAGATTCCAAATGGTGTGCAGCATCCGCAACTTGTACAAAATTTGCTGCATGGGTGTGTATATGAGACAAAAAAGAAATATAAGAAATGCAGTAATGGTGCCGCTTCCTTTTTTTTTTTTAATGTGACAATACTGTGTGTGATTAAGAGCGTGATTATGTGTTTTCATCAGTCCCTGATGAAATGCATATGGTCTTCCCACACACCGCCCACGTCTCTGCCAGAATCCCTACTGTTATACTGTGTGCTCCTGGCCCCTGATGCAGCCTCTTAAACACTGGAGGCTTCTGGTGTTCTTGTAATGTATGTATTTGAAGTAAGCGAGGTGGTGTATATATGCGCGTGCAGGAGTTGGTGTGGAGCCATAAGCATGCGTTTGTGCAAAAAAAAAAAAACGAAAAGAAGGAAGACAACGATATGCAAATGTATTATGGAAATTAGGTGAATGAGTGCATCTACATGTTTACAGCTGCAGGTCTAAATGGGCTTCATAATCAGAAGCTTTACTTCGAACAGCAAGATTAATGCAATTTAAAAGAGAAGTCTACATTCATGTGACCCTTTTTCACGCAGCCTTCATGTAGACCATAATGGATGACAGAAGAAAATAACTATCATTATGATACAATCTATTAGTGTTGATTGTTTCACATTCTTGACCCCATCACAAAATGAAAATGTATTCAGACCCTGCTTAGAGAGTTTAGTTGGTAAAAACTTTGTAAAATCCTAACAATTATGCTTTTTTAAGTCTTCCCATCTTACTAAAAAATTCTCAATAATGAAGTTACAACCAGCTACAAAAAAGTTCTGTCTTTTGTTACGACCTTTGATATAAACCCCTTAAAGCAGTTACAGTTGAAACTGTAACTCTGGTAACCAAAAAGACGGAGGGACTCAAACTTGGGATGTGCCATTTCTAGCCTGAATTGTACTGATATACAGTAATGTATCAGTCAAACGTTATCACAACAAAAACAAAAATACCCATTTGAGGGGCAGATCCCATGGTCACTGAATGTTGCTGTAAAGTTATGGGCTTTATGAAATAGTCTTAAGCTTAAATCAATGCTCCAAAGGGAGCCTTTTTTATGTTTTAGATGCTCTGTCATGGCTTTTGCTGACAGACAAAATGCTGTGGAGCCAAGCGCCTATAATAGAGTTTTTTGTAACGCATCAGGAAACCAAAGACATTTCTGCTTAGATGTAGAGCAAGGGCAGAAATAACACTTGTGTGATATACATCATGCCTTTAAAAAGTTGTCCTTGCATGTAATTACAAATCAACAGACAGCTTAAAGTTTCTGTAGATCTCATAAGAACACCTAAATAGTTTTGTCAACAACTTGCATCTGTCAAAACTATTTTTGCATTAAAAAAACTTTCAAAGTTTTAGGGTTTAAAATCTTTTGACAATCATATAGGTTAAATTCTTACACTTGATTAATAAATTACTGACTAGCCTATTTGACTAATGAACTGAATTGGTTTATGCTGGTGTTGTGTCTAATTCATCCAGGACATGGTAATCCTAACAAATTTAATCAAATGCAGCTGGACTTAGGCACCACGGATGAGCAGTAAACCATCCTAAAGAAGTCCAGTTGCCTTTGATTCAATTTGCAAGGATGAACTGCTTTAGTTGTTCTTCAGGCCAAACTGAGTTAAGGGTTGAGTACTTCTGATAGGTCATAAATAAGTCCATAATCACTACGAGGAGGATGTAGATGGCATTCTTTGTTCAAAATGTAAAAGCAGTAAAGAAATAGAATAAAATCAATGACTTAATGGTGAAAGACCTTCCCTAAAAAGTCAGGAAATTGGTAAAAAGACACTAACTACTCTCACAAGTTAAAAAGCTTGGGGCAGCTGATTGTAGGAAAAAGAGTGGCTCTGCCAATTAGAAGGTTGTGGGTAAACTGCTGCTCCACAAGACAAATTGTCCATGGGCAAGACATTAAACCCTGCTTTTCTGTTACGTATTTGTGTATGAATAAGAAAAACTCTATGGAATAACCTGTAAAATTGTATAAACTAATTGTTGATAAAATGTGTGTAGAAATTGATCCGCTCAGTTTGCAATTTAAAGAGGCTACGGTGGTCAACAAGCCAACAGTTTATGTAAACACATACGATCAACTATCAATATTCTGTTACACTAAAATCATACTATAGTTTGTTACACTCTGTGTGTTTTTAGCTGAAGACATGATACATTCAAACAATTTGTTTTTATATAGTGATGGTGAAGCACCGGATGGACCTCACTGTGACAAAAGGATGATTGAAATGTATTTTAAAATGGGTAGAAAAGAACCTCAAAAAACTTTGGAAAGGTCTGAAAACATCCTGTATTTACTGCGCATGAGTCTGCCCCTTCACATGTATTGCTTGCATTGGCATTTTTATCTCTGCACACATTCCTGTTGTCAATGTATGTGTGTGTGTGTGTGTTGGCATGTCGCAGTGTGGTGCAGACCAATTAAAAAGAGGAGATTGATGACCGGGGGCTCTGAGTAGCAGAAGCAGCAGTAGCAGACAGCCGCTTCCTGCAGACAACAGGAAATGAGACGGCCTTGTTTAGCTGACGCTGCCAACACCAACACCACAGAGCCTCAAAGACAAATCACCACCTTACAGCCACTATTGGCCTACTCTTCCATCTTGCCACAGCATGCTCCCCACCCTCCATCTCTTTATCTCGTTTTAATTGTATTGAAGACTATGTCTCTAATTAGTCTTTTGTAGGGTACGGTAATGTAGTCGAGGTGCATTTAAATGTACACAAACCGACGCCATCTCTGTGCTACCTTAAATCATAACCAATTCCTTAAAATGTGGGCATGATATTTAACGGGTGCTTTCTTATCAATCAAAAGAGATTAAGTTTCAGTTGGTTTTCATTTCTAAAGAATTGAGTATGTGGGTTGCTTCCATGAAAACCTTTTCGTGTATTCCTGATTACTGGGCTGTGTGATGGAAGTCTAAATAAACAGAACATAATGGCAGTTAATGTATTTATTCCACACGCAGTGGCCTCAGTAGTAGGTGGAAAAACCATTCACATCCACAATAGCCAGGCACCTCTTCCTCATGCTGCTCACCAGCTTGGTCACACACTGCTGCGGGATAACATCCAATTTTTCAACCAGCATTTGTTTTAAGTCAATCAATATGGTGGCGTTGGTCACTTTGGATCAAAACAGCATGCCCAAGCTTAATCCACAGGTGTTTATCTGGGTTTAAGTCAGAACTGCAGGCAGACCAGACCATTCTCTCCACACCTAAATTCTGGAGGTATTCTCTAATAGACCCCACTCTCTGGGGGCAAGCATTGTCATCTTGGAGAACAGAGTTTGGTTCCAGACTGTGGAGGTATGTTATTGCCACTGGTTGCTCACATGCTATATCAGAAGCTCCAAAACAAAAGTAAATAGTAGAATAGCCTATTTGGCAAGTTTTCCATGTGTGCAATCTACATTTTCAACTCTGATGCTCAACCCATAAATGTGTTTTCCTTACAAATGCAGCACCATCTAAGAGGAAATAAACAGGTTCCAACCATACAATTTTTTTTTGCCATGAAGTGTTACAACAAAGACATAACCAACCAAACACAAATTTCTTTACTTTTTGTGCTATGTGTGTATAAATAAAATCAGACATCTCTACAGAGCTTGTTACACATAATAAAGATTAGTTTTAATGATTCAAAACATCATCTACATAACCAATTAAACACTACAATAAAAGGACTGTATTTTCTTACTACCTGATTATTCCTGACTTATCCATTTTTATGCTGTTTGGTATTAATCACATACAAAAAATGACTCCCCTAGTGACAAAGAATCACAATAATTTAAGATCTGCACCTGACTTGAATAATGCCTTGTTATTGCCATTTAATAGCAACATTTCTGTAAACCTCCCTTGGCAAAAGACAGAGCATATCCCCCATTCATTTTTAATGGAGGCTAACAGTTGCAATTTTTGTGCTCTTCTTTTACTATCATGTGAATGGAGAATGGCTGTGGGACATGAGAGGAGGGGGTTCAGCTCTCTCACAGGCTACATTGAGCCATTAAGTCCACAGAGAGGCAAAGATGTCTGAATGTCACAATGGGAGGCTACTGGGCCTAAATTACTGCTTTTGTGCTCACTGTACAATGTGCGTCAATAAAACCAGAGAAGCAGGTGATGGCTCTGTTCATGGCTGGGTTGTACGGGTGCACGGCCCCGTCTATTGCTTATTTTCTTCATAACAACCTCCAATTGCTTAGTTCAGACACAGATGATTCTGTTTTCAAATAGCCAGGTGCAGACAAAAATTGATCAGGTCGGGTTGTCTTCTGCTCATGATTTAAGTATTTTAAATGCTCACCTCCTGCTTATAAAACAAGTCTGATTAACAAGCAGAGCTGTAATGGGCCTCCCACAGAGGACGTCTTTATTAAAATATTCCAGGAAATAAAAAACAAAGCTGATCAAGCGGAATGAGTCATTATCAAATATCCCTAACAAGAATTATCAATTAGTAATTCGAAAGATGATCAAAGGTGCCATAATGAATCACAATTTTAACTTCGACAAAAGTTTGACACATAAAGCAAATTACCAGAGAAATTCCAGCTGAGGAAGTGCAGTTTTACCTAATGCATTTATCATTTTTTAGTTAGAGTAAGTTCTCAGCAAAAAAAAAAAAGTTTAAAAGATTCAGGTCAAAGCACAAAAGAGAAGTGAGCGCTTTGGACCTAATTAAAACATGATTCCCAAGTCCTGACACCAGAACCTGAGAGTTATCAAAAAGAAAATATTTCAAAATGTGTCAGTGCTGAGTTCATGAAAATAAAAATGATGACAACTTTATGTAAGCAAGTAAAGAATTGATATAGATTCAGGAGAAAAATCCTTACTGCAAATCTTACATTTTAAATATAAAGAAAAACAACAAATGGTCCATCTTTTCCCACCTCTGCTAAGGCTAACATATATGTACACACATTCTAATCTATTCTAAGCAGAGCTGATGGTAATGGTGTAAACCTCTAAACCACGGAAGGACACTCATGGTTCAGCGAATGACTCAGCAAGCCTGAAATGGCAACTATTCCTGTGAGAGCTAAGTGTTAGAGCACTTTTCAATTCGCCTAAAAACTACTGAGAAAAACACTTAACCTGCACACAACACACAAAGGGCTGGCAGCAAAGATTGACATGAGTCAATTTTGGTCCAAAGGGGAAAAGTGAATGTTAAGTTGCCCTTAAGAAAGTAGGCGAGTCGAGGTCAAAATGATTGTCGAAAGGAAATGGCAACAGTCTTAATATTTTCTTGAGGACACAGTGGTCACAGGTGAAAAAAATTCCATTCTGCTGAAATGTGTTTAAAGAGTTTTTGCAATAACAGAAAAATATCTACTTCCCAGCCAATTCATGCCAGAACTATATACTAACACAGCGTACTCAATCACAGACATCTAAAGGTCGATGAATTCTATCAACTTGCAGCTATGGTGAGCCATTTCAGATTACATTTTCCCTCTGATTAAAAAAAAAGCACATTTTAAATGTATCACCTTATCGTCTTACTATATGCCTCTATCCTCTACTCTCCATCTCCCACCCTTCATGGTTTCTTATCCCCCCTGTAACACTTCAGACTGTCCCCTTTCCCTCATCTTTCTCGCTTACCCGCTCTCCTCTAATTCCCTTGCCTCTTTCTATTTTTACTTCTACTTTGCTGTTATCTCTCTGTGGCACTATTTCAATACAACCCCCTCCCACTTTTTCACACCTTTCCTCCATCTCTCCATGTTAGTCTTCAACTCCTTTAAGAGCTTTATGTTAGTGCAGGACTTTCCATCCTGTGGCATCCATCCAGCTAGTAAATTGAAATGGTTCGGGGAGATCCATTGAAGCCTGATTGAATTTAAAAAGAGAAAAGTGCCATAAGGATGACTACTGGCGAGAGGTCTGTAATACACAGAAGGGCACGCCAAGTTATGACAGTGTTGACAGAGAACAAGAGCAGGGGGTGCATGCAAGGTTAGAATAGGTGAAAAGACGAGTAAAAGTGAGGTCAAATGGAAGGTAGAGCTATGCAATGACAAGAAAATTAAAGCTGGATAGAATTGAAAAAAAGGCCAGAAGAATGACGGGAAAAAAAAAAAAGAGAGGGTGATTGAAAATGTGTAAAACTCTTCTACAGCATGAGCTGCAGCCTATTACCCACTGCACACAAGCAGATAAAAACACACAAGAAACAACCAAGTGTGCACCCTTGATAGTGACACCTCGCCGAAATGCCTCAATCACGGTTTGCATGGCCTGGAGGGAACAAGGTGACAGGTCTCATATTGGAGACGGCCAACAAAATGCAATTCCAGGAAGTCCGCTCTAGGGCTGTGTGTCTGTCATACCTACAGCTCTGATAACACACCCACACATCACATTACAGTGTCAAAATAGCCACCTCTCAGCGCACAGGGCATCCACAAAATGAAAGTGGCAATACTTCCAACGGCATCTTCCCCCCCACCACACCAAACGCTGCTGTTTGTGTATACATTACTAACAGGGGGAAAATATGATGTTAGGGGTTAAATTATTCATTGATCCTTTTATAGCCTCGTTGAGCCTGGTTTTTTTTTTTTTTGTAATGTCATGTGTGAGAGCGTGTGTCCAAGCTGAGAGGGCTCTCTAGGGAAGGAGGCAACCTTGAGCTCAAGCTGACCTTTAACTTTGACTGTTTCACTTTTAAAAAGTGACAGGTGTGTGGGCAACGTGGTGAGCTTTTATGCACATGACCATATGGGTAAACAGAGAGTCTGTCCATGAAAAACCTCCAGTATGAAGATGACCAAAGGGCACCCAGGAGAGAAGGAGAAAGAAATGAGAGCAAAGACAGGAGGGGGCAGAAAGGAGAGTCCCTGTTGAGTAAATTCTTAAGCAGATCATTGAATTTTAAATTAATTAGCAAGATAATAACCTATAATTGGTATAAATTATTTAATATTTTTCAATAAAGCAGCTGATAATTAGACAATTATATAAAAGGATTAATAAGGATGAGTGATGTGTTATAACTACCTGTGATAGAATTGGCAGCTTGCTAATCAGCATCTGATTATGAATTTCTGTCTTAAGATTCAATAAAAAGCAAATGTCTTAACTAAAAAAAAATAAAAATAAAAAAGGGGAGGTTATAATTGTGAACAAATTAATCAAAAGAGAAAGCATTGGCATTCAAAAAAAAAATACTTGGAAGTTATTTAAATTGCAGCATGTTTCAAATTTAATTGTAGCAAGACCGTTTATAGACATTTGACACATTAGAAGTTAAACTAAACAAGCAAATGAAACAGTCTGATTTTAATGATACATGTCTTTTGTTTTATTCAATGACTAATAGAAGTTTAAAAAAACTGATCTCTCTTTCCCTTACTGGTGTGCTATTTTGGAGCTTCTCTGTAATTTATCCCTTATAGCAGAAATGGGCAAATAGCGGCCTGTGGGCCACATTCGGGGTGACTTCCATCCGGTCCGCCAAAGAAATATGTTAAGTTACTTGCTTTAATAAACATACACAAACAACTTTTTTAAATTACAGTTTTATTACATTTGGTTAAGTGTGGATTGGTATGTGGCCCTCTGGTAGTGTCAACAAAAATGTGTGACCCCTAACATCCTTTAAGTCGCCCATCACTACCTAAGAGTTTAAAGAGTCTAAATTGACTTTTTACTCTCCAGCTGCTCTCAAGTTTTCACCCACCCTTGAAAAAGTGATTGTTTATTTTAATGACAATGAAATAAATTAGCTATAGTTTTTCCCCCAACCAAATTTCAATGTAATGCATTTGAAATTTCCTCAAGAAAAAAAGCTTAACAAAAATAAGTAGGCTGCCTTCCTAAAAAAAAGTGATGAATTAGAAACAATTTTTTAAACAAATTGTTAATAAATGTACTTTCTGCCATATAAAGGGAAAAAAGCAACTGAGAAACTAAGGATACTAGATATGACAAGATATGCTTAAGTGTATTAGTGTATTTCTTATTCATGAAAGTTGTAACACTAAGTAAATACAGAGACGGACTCAAGTAGATCCTACAGATGAGTTCATTTTTGAAAAAAACATTGTTTCTTGTCCAGGAGACTCAGTCACATAAGCAGTGCTTCCACATGGTGGTCAAACAAGTTTAAGGATTAACAATGACAATTAAAACTCTTTGTTCACATGCAAAAGAGGATCATCAGCGAAATGACTAATTGTTAGTGCCACCATCAGCAGTTAGGTTGTTGGTCCTGATTTGTCCTCAGTGAACAATGTGCGAGAATCAGGGCACTAAAGCCTGGAACATACTCGCTCCGAAATGCCGACGTCGGCACGGGTTGTCGCAGTTTCATGACGAAAATTACGTCACCGGGCTTCGCAGCGTCGACACCGCCGC
>JARVGW010000346.1:8419971-8439386 GCA_031762495.1 Anablepsoides rubrolineatus | reverse complement strand
GGCATGGTGTGTCGTAGGAGCTATGAAAGGTCTGTGCGAAAACGACTGTCGAACCACCACGTGACCGCGCGTCGACTCGTCGGCGTCGGAGGGAGTATGTTTCAGGCTTAACCCTAACAAGAGAACATAAACTTTTTTATTATTATTTTTCTACCTGAATTATTGAGATGCATCAAGACAGAGACTGACTCGGTTTTCTAATTTAGAAAGAACAAACATGCAACAAATGTAACAACAACAACAACAACAAATGTAAACTAGCTAATTTACATTTGTTTCTTTTGAAAACATAAAATAAATACACACAGGTTTAATGTAGGATCAGGTGCCGTGTAAAGCACATAGCTCTACCCTTTACAGATAAATAAGCCTGTCAGTACTGTGCATGCATGCTGTTAACATTTTTCCATGAAAGCACAGACTTTCACACAACTGGCAGTAGAGTATACTGTACAGAGAAAGTAGTTTCTGTTGCATGAAATCATTCATGGCCTCTTCTATTAAACATGTGTATAAAAGTAAATTAAAGCTAATCAATAAACAAACATGGATATATTTGTGTCCAAAGCATATGATCCCACGTGTTTTTGGTTTCTTTAGTGGTGTATAAAACAAAAATGTCAGTTTGATCATTTTTCTGGAAATTATAAGCATTAATCATTAAACTGCATGATCAATTTCTTTGTAGCCTAAAAAGCTAATCTACAAGAGAGGAGAATGAGAAAGTGGTGTTCAAGAAGACCCAATGTAAAGCAATAGGTACTTTCACATCAAACAATTCTGGGAATTGGAGTTCGATAACTAGGACTTCCCACAAGAAAAAAGCCTATTTTACACTGTTCAAACATCCAAAGTGCTAACATCTAATGAGTACAATGGGAAAGTGTTTAATTGATACTCAGTTCTTATCAAATAACTCAGTAGTTGTACTTATGCAGCTCTGACTGGCATTGATGGGAACACAACACCAGTATAAGTATACGCTGATAACTTTTTTCCTTACTCCTTTTTACAGAAACATAAATAATGGGAGTTCTGAAACTAACAGCAATAATTGGATGACAAAATGAGATGGATTTGATCCATTTATAATGTCTGCATGACAACTAGCAGACCACTATCTCTCTCTACTAGAAAATTTTGTGTGCTGGGAGATAATAAGCTAAGCTAATCATCTAAGCAGTGGTCGTTTGAAAATCTGGTCCAACAACATGCTGGATACAATCTAATGTAGATTGGCATCACTTTAACAGGTTTGTCTCCAGGAAGTGTTGTAGGAAAGTAGCTACTGAATAAAATTCTGCTGAATAAACCTTCTGTTGGTGTTAGTAGGCTTCTACTAACAACAATATTCTGAAACTGCTTTGCTTAAGCTGAACTAATGGGATGGAAAAAAATCTAATATTTTTCTGACCGAGACCCATATTTTAAAATCACATATTTATCAGGTATTAGTAGTAATCATTTTGAACCATGTTAACGACAATAATAAGAATTTTAAAATGAAGCTAAGAACTTTTGTTTTCACAAGTGATTGAAGATACTTTCATTTTAACACTTAAATGAGCTTTCTACAAATGTTTGTTCAGAATTTTATAAAAAAATTAAAGCAATATTGGTAGACCTTGGGCGCGTTAATAATACTTCAATCTTTGTGAAAGAATTTACACAGGAGCAGAAAAGAAGCCTGTGAAACTAAAAAGAAACCAGAGGGGAAAAAAGTCTACAATATTAAGGTTTCTGATAATCTGTGTTGACATGGAATCAAATATTTTAAAAAACTATTCTGTACTGGAGCGATGTGTGTTTTTTTTTTGTTTTGTTTTTTAATTTGTGGACTTGTATGAAAAACATGTCTGCTCATTCTCCTAGTATACTATATGCAGGACAAGTTGTGATGCTATCTATGCTTTTTTTTATACAGACCCAGTGGACTTTATTCATCTCTCGCACAGTTCTATCTTTCTGTGTAACAAAGCTTTTGCCATCCTACATCCTGGAATGCTCTCATTACAGTACCTTGGTGCAGTTGCCAAGGGAGCCAGTGTGATATTCAATACTTCTGTTACCCATCCCTCCAACCTCATTTACACTTGACACCTGACATTTGCATAATGGCCTTGTTCTGTCTCCCATCTAGCAAAATCCAGGGTGGAGGTGAGGTAGTTAAGAGTATGTGTGTGTGTTTGCGCTTGTACGTTCGTGCTTGTTTGGTTGTGATGAGTAGGTATGCCTATCAAGTCTGTGCTTGTGCTTGTATGTGTGCATGATTGTGTCGCAGGCAGGGGTTAAATGACTTCCTTCTTAATCTAGCTCATTAAGCCTGTGGAGAGCATGGAGTGCACCATATTGGTTGATTTGGGATGATTTGCGGAAATGCAGGCAGAAACATGGAAATGTGAATGCTAATCAGGGATGCCATGACCCTCATCAGTCAGAAACATATTAGGGTGTCGGAAAACTGAAGGTGAACATAATTCTTTGTCTTATTCTGAATGAAAGAGGTGGGATGCTGGGAAAGTGTTCTGAAAATGTCACAGTGTTATAGACTTGAACCAACCTACTCGGTTCACTCAATGTAAGACTTGGCAGAAATTTAAACTTACTTTTAAATAACCAGTCTTAAATTAATGCCCAATAAACATTTGTTTCATCATAACAGTCTTAACAAATGTATAAGCTTTTATTTTAAATACCCAAGTTTGTCCTATATAACTAGCTTAAAACTTATTGCATTTTTATGTCACAATACATTTAACGGAAAAACAAAATTCATCATAATGTAACTTTCAAAATTTGTTCTTTGCTTTTATTATCAAATGCAATTGTTTATTCAATAAGTTGTGCATCTACAAAATATCAACTCTCAGACTTTTTAATGAAAACTAACTTATTGTTTAAAAAGTGAATGCATCAACAATGAACTAAATGCTGCAGCAACACATCTTGAATTTAAAACCGAAATAGACATGATTACCATCTGGTACAAAAATAATTTTAATCGCTGCGCCTAATTTCTTTCTTCTCGACTACTACGCATTTCAAATGTTTTTAAGCAGCTGTATCATATTAGGGAGACATTAATCATTTTTATGGAAAGGGCTTCTTTGAGTGAATGGTTATTGCAAAAACTGTGCATAAAGACCTCAAGTACACAGATTTTTCCAAAGAATGCAAATCCATCTGCAAAAATCTTTTTTTAAAAAAACATGTTTTTGAGAATGTTGCTTTATCTTCTTTACAGTGCTTTTCAAATCGCCCCGAGGTCCACAGGTCTGCTAATCAAACTCATATAAAAAGTTGTTTATGAACCTAAGTTGTTTGTTTTCTGCATTTAAATATTCATATTATAAATTCTGATAGGGATGTGTTCAAATAAGGCATATAATAATACAATTAGCATTACATTTTTCTGCCTTTATTTTGAAACTGAATTGTTTTGCATTGTGGACCATATTACACATCAAGACATGTGATTGGTTTTCCCCCATGGAGTCAACAAAGAACCGTTCATTACCCCACAATGTTGTGATATTAGGTGCCAACACAAACGTGATCTGAACAATGCTGCAAATGTCCAACACATTTACAAATCCCATCTACCTTAACACTCCTCCACACACCTTCATCACCATCAAAATCAAATGCAGATGAACATACTCACAAATATATGCAGGGTTTTACTGCTTGCTGCAACTATTATCTTTGCATATTTTGGCAAGATTTCAAAGAGGCTGTTTCTCATAATATGCCAATTTGTCAGAACTGTTGCGCTGTATGTGTGCCCCAACTCTATCCCTCCCACCCCACCTTAAAAGAAAGAGAGAGAGAGAGAGAGAAAGAAAGAAATAAAACAATATTATCCCCTCTCATATCCCTTCTAGCCACGGAGCTAGTGAACTAGAGCAGAGTGAAATGTCGTACTTAGCAAATTGTATTTGAAACCAAGGGGGAATAAATACTACAGATAAAGACTGCTCTAATGTGCTCGGATCCATTAGAAATCTCATATTCACACATAGCAGTAATCACATTACAAGATGCCCCTAATGTCATTTCCCAGGGCTTTTCCAACAGAGTCTTCTGCAAGGGTGAGACACTAACATCAAACATAATGGATTTTTGCCTTTTTCTATCTCTCCACACCTCTCTTCTGTTGTTCATTCCATTTTTAGAGCTTGTTCTGGTTGAAATCCCTCACCAGTTGTTATAGCTGTGGATGTGGAGCTGTTTTTTTTAATGTGATACATTTGGACAAAAACATTTGTCGATAAGATCTCTAACAGACGGAGTTATGGCAAACTAAATTAAACCTTTTCCCACTCCTCAAGCATAGTGGATTAGGGACATTATATGTAATTACTGTCAAATAATTAATTCCTAACATATGTAATTAATCTGAATTTCTTTTTGTTTTTTTGTTTTATTGGGGTGGGGGGGTTGGTATTATTTTCCAGGAATATACTTTAATTCTATACCACAATCAAGTAACTGTGTTGCCTTAATTTGTTGTGAAAATGCTGTATATATCAAAAATAAATCTGGCTTTGCATCATAGCCTACCTAAACGCCTTGAGTTTACTCTCTGTCTCTTTAAGAACCTTGTACCATTTCAGACACTCCCACTTCAGCACGTCTTCACAACAGGAGACGTCTTTGTGTGGAGGGGTGCTCTGTGGAGCGGGAACGCGACTTAAGACTGAGCTTCAGGGAGGAGCTACAAGTATGTGGAGCTTTGTACCAGCAAGCCTTTAGGCAGCTCCAAATGGCAACCACAGTAGATTCAATGTGAAAGCAACACTCTGGGTATGTGTTTGATGAGGGATTCACCTTTTAACATGACATAAAGCTCAAAAAAGTTACTTTTGCATAATACCCCCTTTTTAAGTAAAATTATCAACATAAATACTGTTTTAAATCATAGCTTATGGTTTATAGATACAAGCAAATTCATATTCATTCTCAATAAGGAATGGATTAGAAGTTACACAACTGTGAAGTTAGGCTGGATCCATGGCAGAATCAAAGATTTTATCTTCTCACATCTAGGTATAGTTAAGTTTGGACACAGGGCCACCATTGTATCTCAAGCAGAAAATATGGTTCATAAAATGCCATAAACTTCTGTCATAAATACTTTAACATGACTGGACAATGAGTGAAGTTTAAATGAATGTACACTTGTGTGGCGCCAACAGTAGCAAACAAACGTTTTACCTTGCTTAACTAAACTAAGTAAATTAGTTAGCTTAGGAAACTGTTCAGCAAAACTTAACTCTTGGCTTATATTAGTTTGCAAAGTTTAAATTTACAGCTTACACAGATTGTGGCCAAACCCTCCCATGTCCAAATGATGAAGTGTGAAACACTATTTAAACTGCGTGGAGTCTGTTTAGTCACTATTAGATTGGATGCTGCACTGAACTGATACCATTTATCTTTGAGGATAATTAACCATCGAGAACGATGAACTAACTTATATAACCACCAATTAGGAAATAAATAATCCTTTCAGAGGGAGTTAGGAGAATTTTAATGAGGCTTAATGACTTGTTGATTGGTTGTTGGGTTTGTTTAGAGAGGTACACAAAGCAAACGAGCTGTGGAGAGTTTAAATAAAACAAACTCCTTTCACATTCTTCCTCATATACACACGTCTGATACTTGCTGCTTATTATATTTTACAACAACAGAAAGGGTAAATGTGTCTAAGTGTGTGTGTGTGTGTGTGTGAGCGTCATAGTGGGTCGAGGTATGTGTGCAGTTGTGTGCATGTATGCTTATCTAGAACTCCGTTCAGCAATCAACCAACCCCCCACTTCAATACACACCCACACACACACACAGGGCTACTTCAGAAGCATAGCCCCAGACAGGGAGAGCAGATCAATCAATTACATCTCTGCTCCAGCAATCAAACAAGGTTATTATCAGGCAGCAGCTCACCGACCTGGAAAGGCCTGGCCAATCAAAGGCTGCTGTGATGTGGGGGCTGGAACCCGCTCATGTGACAGTAACACAGAGTGGCAGGTCATGTTGTCAAGGGATGGAAAGATGGAAAGAGGAAAGACAGACAACTGTGTCTGAAATCAAAGAAAAACACAAAGAAGTGCAAGAGACAGGAACAAAAGAATTTCTGTAAATCAGCCCATCTCTGGCAGTAAAGATGGTGCATCTCCACAGAAGACTTGCTGTATAATACTTTTCTGAATTTCAGTTTTAATGAGTAGTAGAGTGCTGTCATGTTTCTCATTTTAGTCAGGCTAGATTGTACATCAGAAAAATGTAGGAAAAGGCAAAAAAAAAAAAGACAGGGATCTGACAAAAACAGCTCCTTGTGCTTCATTGTGGCTTAGTAATTCTCTTGGCAGCAGCTCCCTCTGGCATTCATTCGAAAAGCATTAAGGGCATTCTGTCCTCCCACTTCTGTCCTTTCATAGCAACAGGTCTATAGAGCAGTATTAAGCTTAATTAATTCATCATACATGTTAAGAAATGGAGATTTTCCATTTTATTAAGTCATTATGCCACAACAAACATCGAAAATATCCTGAGAAGACAATCTAATTTATTTCAAAAGCAGCCAATTGGACACAATAAGGCACTACAGGGGGCATTATTGAAGGGGACAGCATGACTGTGTGAACATCTGTGAGACTATGGCCTGGTCATTTGGACAAGCTTCAAAAACGTACCTGTGTGTGTATGTGCCTGCGTGTTTGTGTAAATGTTTGTCTTTTCACCCTCGCACAATTTCCACCATTAATCTGACCAGTCAACTATTCCTGGTGTCGCCTCTTTCCCCCCCCTTCATACAGACTTAAAACCTCAGGGACTCTTAAAGCCGACTTCATAAGAAGTCTACTGCTGGGCCTTCACACGGACTAGACTCCCTTAAGCTGAGATTGACGACTGTCTGATTCACGTTTCTGTTGGCCAGGTTGCCTTGGGAACCCAGGCTGATTCCATTGAGGGATGGATAAACACAATCAAAGAGTTTATCCACCTTCAATAGCCTTCAAAAGACCCCAACAATGATGGGTCTAATCTCCTGCACAATAATATGTTGTGTGTGTGTGCAAGTTTTAGGTGTATATCATATCAACAGTGTGTGTGTCTATTTCCATGCCTGAGTGAGCTTGTAAGACACAAGGAGATTGAAAACTCTCCAGATAACAAGAAAGTGGCTGAGTTTGCACTTTTTGAAAATGATAAAAACACAGGAGTGGTAAAACAAGTGTCGTCGGTTTGTGTGACTGTGTTGTCCTGTGGGGAGAGCATTTGAGACACATGACTTTAAAGACATAGCACACATGGCACAGCTAGTTACTAGTAGCTGCATTTGACAGGTTTATGATCAAATGATATTGTGATGTGGAGACAAATGAAAGCTTAACTTTTCTACAATGCCTTTTAATCACCTTTTGTTTCCTGGTGCTTCCTTCCTTTGTTCACATTCTTCTGTATGGTTTCACATTTATATAGTTTATGGCATAATTTTCCATGTTTTTGGTATTTGTAGTTGCCATTCTCACAAACACTTTGTCAATCTAAACTTAGCACAAAAAAAGGAAATGTATTTGGTAGATTGTTTCTTGGTTGCTTCTTGTAAGCCAAAAAGCTTATTCTAGATGCATTGTTTTATGGTCGACTGGATGATTGAGGTTTAAAAAAACAAGACATGTTTGGAAATTTAATAATTCATTCATTTAACAAGCAGGTGCCTCACTAGCATCTGGAAGAACCATGCACAGCCACAACAACTTGGCACTTCATCCTGATGCCGGTCATCGGTCTGGTCACCTGGAGGTACCAGAGGCTCAAAACAATTGTCAATAGCAATCTCAAAATAAGCTGTTTGGCAGTGACGAAGAGGGTTTGGCAAAATTTCCATGTGCACAACCCACATATTCAGCTTTACTGTTCATCCCACAAATGCATGTTCCTTACAAACGCAGCACCATGTAAAAAGAGATATTAACAGGCTTTCCAGTGGTATATGAGTTATTGCCAAGAATCATTATACAACAAACACAAATTTCCTTAGTTTTTGTGCTAAGGGTATATAAAACAGCAAACTGGCAATCACTTTCAATGTATAAAGTAATAATCAATTTCAATGCTAGGGATTAAATGATAAAACTCAATGGTTATATATAATTGTACATAAATGGTGCTTTGTCAATAGTTGGTAACTGTTACAGCAACTCTAACAATTTTACAAAACTGTAATACAAGTCCAATATTTCTCAAACTCAGTTTACTCAGTTTTCCAGTAAAGCTGCTTACCATCTAATTTTTTATTGCATGACAATTTTTTTGATCTAAAAACAAGCAAAACTGGTAACCAGAAAACGTGTTTCTTTTATTAAGATTGTCTCTTCAATCTATAAACTTTCTAACAGAATCATATTCTTTTCAGTTTTTTCACTGATTGTTATGCACTCTCTCTCCTGTCTTTGTTGTTGGCTTCTTTCTTCTGCCTTTTCCTCTCAGTCTCCCTCTATGACCTTTCCAGTGTGAAATCCCCGTTTCCCTGATTCTCGAGTACAATTTTAATGGGAGCCGGTAAGAAAGGGAGAAAGAGAGTGCTGTTTACTGAGGGAAAATCCTCAGAGCTAGTGAGAAAAAAGATTAGAGCAGAGAGGAAGGGCTAGCAGAGCAAAGCATTATGTGCATGTATGTGCAAGGTAGACTTATGGCTAGACATGCAGGCTGCATTTTAATAACCTACATACAGAATCTCTGAGTTTTAGAACAGAAGTTAAAAGTGAATGTTTTTACCTGATTAAAAAGGTCCAACAGCAAACAGTTTCAGTTTTTATGGCAAAGAGAACTAGCATGTTTGACACAAGAGGGTGACAATACAGTCACACAATTATTCTAACAATGTGCGTCACCGTGATCAATCAATTCTTTTTTTTTTCCTCTGGTATACATCTGTAAAGATTTCCAATGTGTCTTAGTGTGGTTCATTGTCTAATGCAGGCAAAACTGTTTTTCCTGCAACTAAATGGACTGCAGAGTAGATCAACACAATAAAAGACTATAATTGCAGGACTTGAAGTGTATGGATTCTAAAAACAAGAGTAATGGTGACCACTCAGTTTGGTGCAGTCGAGAGCAGAATGCCTAATACAGCACTGCGGTGACAGATAGAGAACAATCAAATTTGCTGTTCTGTCTGATCATTATGAGTAAGCTGAAACTTGCAGATGACTATATTATCACAACAAAATTCCTTCTAGTGCTTGACATTCGTCATGTTCTAGCAAGTTATTTGGCACTTCATGGTGTGATGGAGACATACACTCACACTTGATAAAATTGATTTGTCCTAATAACAAAACAAAAATCACTACTTTGAGCAAAAAAATATATACAATCAAATTATAACACCTAAATATTTAACGCTATATTTTGAGGTCTTTGGAATTTTCAATAAAGCATGTACACATATATTTTTTAAAGAAAATATTTGTGAATATGATACGATGTGTGTTGCTTCATCACAGGCTTCAGTGAGGAAGCAAAGCCTTTTTTGTCTTTTTTCCTTTAACTTCCATTCTATCCACTTTCATCACTTGTCCCATTGTCCTTCCCTTTCCACTCCCCTCAAGCACTCTATCAACGTCCAAACCTCTAACTCTTTTCTTCCATCTAGACTTTTCACCCTGGCATGAACACACAAAAGGGAAACAGTATGCACACCTTTCACGTACATACAGCTACAAGTTATATGACAATTCTGTAACCTGGATTATTACATGACACATACTTTGTTGTAATAAATGTAATTTTTTTAATATTATGTCCCTACTGGTAAATTATTTAAACCTTAAATAAAGATGGAGATAAATAATAAATACCTAAACCCTAAATTTGGCTAAAAAAATTGTGTTAAAACAAATCCTTATCTAACTCTTTGAACAAAGTTGCAAAGACACAAGCAAACTTCGTTTTGTAAAAACATAAAATAAAAATAGGCAGGTAATTAAGATAACTGGATGTTCAAAAGAAACACCCACAATCAATTAAAAAACACAAGCTTCAAATCTATTTTGAGTCTGAACTTGACATCAAAATAAATAAATTTGAAATATCAGGTAATACATTTCAAATATGCTTTTGGAGAGCAAATTGATGACAAATTTAACATTTTCTTACTTCTATATTAGTTTCAGTCACCTATTGTGTTCACGACAGAATTTTTACTTCCAGTGCAAACTAACTAACTTATGTACCATCTGTTAATCTAGTGCTATATTATTTTATGTTGACGTCTGAACTTTCCTAATAAGTTTCTATATTATAGCATGTTTACTGCACCTGTATTGTTTGATATGAATTGTCATGACAGGCAGCTTCATTGCTGTTTAAAGCCCAGCAGCACATGAACTGCCTGTTGGAAGTGCATCTATATGATCACTATTTTTATTTTCCTGCCTCATGTTTGCAGCTCTCAGCAAAAAAAAAAATATACATGAAAATAATGTATCCAGTCCTGCTGTCATCATTCTAGCTTTAAAAAGCTGACAACCTTTACTTTCTGTGTAAAGAATACAAATGTATTAGACATATGAAGGGGACAATATATTCATAAAAAAAAGTCAAGAGAACATCTGTGATAGAAGGTCAGAAGAAAAAGAATGGTATTATAATAAGCCTACAGAACATGAAGGTGAATGGGGTGAGTATTCCTGCTATTTCTCTCTGAGCTGTTAGTTTTAGCACAAACATTGTGTTCAATCACACAAATTGAGGAACTTTAAACATGTAAGATCACACACAGGTACAGTAGCGGTCGCTGGTTTGTCCAGAACAAAAAATAAATAAAAACATGATTCAAGCACACATCCTCTTTCACCACACTTGGAGTGAACTAAAAAAATCTGAACCAAATTACACAAATAATTGTTGCCAAAAATGAAGCCTTTCTCAACAGAAATGCTACATCTCTTTCAGTTGTATTAAGCCTCACATTGTATTTCTATCTAAAATAAATAAATAGCATATCCTGAAAGTCAGGACCTTATCAATCTCATTGCTGGCTGTGGACATGCAAACGTCTAGAGGCATGTGCACTCCTTGTCACTCTTCAGACTGTTAACGAGAAGAGATTGGGGGTCTGCCGAAACTTTTCAAAATGCCAACTTCATCTGGAGCAAGGGATGCAAATACCACTCAAATGTCAGCAGAAGACCCCACAAGTCAAACTAAATTGGTTGCTACAAGCACAAATACTCCCTTATGCGTCATATTTATGTGTGCCACCTTAAAGACGTACACACCAACATTGCTGCACTGCTACACTCATGAAAGCAAAACCAATATTATTCACAGATATAAGCTCTTACCAGGCTGAATGATTTAACAGTCATGAAAAAACATCCAAGCAGGTATTATTTTAAATACACGATTGACTCAAATATTCTCCTATGAATGAGCTGCATCATACACACTTTACATAATTTCAAATTTGATATGAAGAAATAAAAATCCTATTGTTTGTGATGAACAGTTATTTCAGCCAATTATTTGCGCTGAGTCAATGTCCCCATAAGGTCCTTTCTATTAACTACAGTATGCAATATATTCTGTATATATTATACACAGGTGGGTTCTGGTACCAGCAGGCAGATCAAAGCAGCTGTCCTCCTCAGAGTCACCTTAGGCTGTTTCTGAGGGACCCTGAGGCCGCTCAAAGCCAGGTGGTATACATAATCCTACCAACACCTTTTGCAACAAACATGCAAAAATGCAGTCCTGGTTTCTACTAACTCTTTGGCTGCCTTTGGAAAGAACTCCAAAACAGACAACAAGTTCCAATTTTTCTGGACATAGCATAGATATGAGTCACATTCAGATAAAACTGCTCATCTAGTAAGTAGTCTCCTTAACATTTCCAGTAGTAATATAACGCAGTCATCATCTACATTTAAAATAAATAAAGAAACATCTACAACATACCTTGTTTATTGCATGTGCTCATTCGAAAAGACACCCCAAACCTAACCCTGCCGTTCTTAGCTTTATGCTACCAATCCTGGTAACACAACATGGCTTATCAATGATTCCAGGCAATAATCAGTATCCCAAACTTTCAGAGTCTGAAATTTGACATCCAGGAAAGCCACAAGATTTATTTAAAAAACTGTAGTTTAATTATTCTTGAACTTTTATCTACCATTGATGTATATTACGCATTCACTTGATAACAGTTTTGTTTTATTTTGAAGAAATATGAGCATTTTTAACCGACTCTAGCTCCCATGCAATACACAAGCCAATGTAAAAAAAAAATCATCTGATCACAGACAATAAACAACTAATCAATTGCTCATCTGAGATGGGATGCAATTCCTCTGCAAAAAATAGTTGCAGATCACATCTTAAGGTGCTGATGCTGACTGTGCTGAATGACAATAGTTTTCTAATGTACCCCAGAGCCAACGTGGCCATATTAATCATTGTGACAGAACGGCTTTACTTGGAGCACTGCCTGAGAGCTCAAAGGTCACAGACATCCAACAATGGTTCAAAGCTATGGTCTTTAGGCACCAGAGATACTGAAAAACATCAAACTCTTTGTCTCTTCACATTGAGATGTTTTGATGATGCTCCAGCACAGTTTATTGGTAAAATATGACCTATTCTTCCTTTCAATTCTGACCCCAATGAATCCAATGAGAATATCGGGGGAGTGTTACAGTTTGATATATTTATTTTTTTGTTTTTTGTCTTTCTAAACTTACAAGTGTGTTGTTCGCATGTTCTTGTTCTTTAGTGCAACAAAAGTAAACACCAAAACGTGGCTGAAAGTGAGGTTTCAAAATCAAAAATAATGATTATAAAATGAAACACAGAAAGACTATAAAGTTCAACACTTAACGCCATTTAGTGGTTGAGAACAACACAAAATCATTTGCAATCAAACATTAAGACCTTGATGTTTTATCTCCCACGCACTGATACTGATTTCCTGTGCTGCAACCCCTAACTGCTTTTGTCATTAAAGCTGTCATGAGTGGCATGGCTTGCCGCGGGAGGTGTAGTGATCCATCAGCGGAGTGCCAGAGCTTTGCCATTAGAAAACCATCTGCAAGCAACAGCACTTCATTGGCACAAGAAGTCTGGAGAACCCAGGTGGAAGGGAGGGAAGAAGAGAGCAGTGAGCCCTGCGTTCAAGGCAGTTTGCTTTGATTGATATGAACCATTACGGACAACATGGGAGAAGCAAGCAGGGAGCTAGTCACCGTTTTATTTTTGGTCATTTATTCAGACAAAAGTGTGGCCATACCAATGTTAATAGGGCTGAGTGTCAGAAAGAGAAGAAAAGAGCACAGAATAAGAAGAAAGGGAGCAACTGAGGCAGAATGAAGAACAAAACACCAGTAACAAGACATAAACATCCACACAGTAAAAATGCTCCAGCAGAACATGTTTCAGTAGCCTTTTTCTTGTTCAACTTCAAACACCCTGCAGTTTAAATGTTATAAATGAAAACAAGACATTAGTGCTTCTTAAGCAATAAGCAAATGAGCATAATGTAGCTGTTGACATATTTTAATTACATAAGAAATGTTTTGCTTTATTTAAATTTATTTATATTTCTTCTACAAGTTTTCTTGTGTTCTTAAACTACTACAAAACCCAGCTGGCAATAACTAAGCTATAAATCTCAGCTGACTACTTATTCAGGATATTTTAACAGCCAACACATCTGTTAACCTGCCACCTTATAGCAAATGCAAGTAACAAAGTGAAAACAAAAAAATATGCAGTTATCCTTCTTCTTATACATTAAAAAATATGCAGCAGGATATAAAATGTATGTATGCCAGTTTGAGTAGTGGAAAACACATCCCTGTTTAATGGGTTCTAAAAGGTAATGTATCACTGACTGCACACCAATTCAATAAAACTGTTTTACTATTAGATTTCCTCTACTCTGCTGGGAATATAGCACAGTATAGAAAACTAGCAGACATACGAAATGTTAAAACAAAGACAGACCATCAGAATAGCCAAATCTAAAAAAATAAATAAAAATAAAAGCAAAATTGGGAAATCAATCCCAATTTTTGGATGGCATAAGTAAACATTTGAAACTCAAGATGTATCACTTTAAATCTTCTTTGATTTATGATACTGCAATAAACAATGAAAAAGCTAAAATCAATAAATAAATCACTAAGAGGTCGTATAATTCAATTAGTGTGACATTTTGCTGGTACTGAGTCATGTCTCAAGGAGCTTGACCAGTCCTTTCTGATGGAGCTGCATTAAGTGCGGACTCATTTTGTTAAATTTATGCAATATTGTCTAAAAATATCTACTAAAAGCTAAACATTTTGTAATTTTTGTATTATTATTATTCTGAACCACTTAAACAAGTGGAAAATAAACAGTACAGAATTATATTTTTTCTTTTATATGTTGCTACCACAAACAAAACCTCATGCTTTGCCCATACCAAGATATTAACATTTTGTAGAACATTTCTGCCAGGATTAATTCACTTGTTTTAAGTTATAGTAAATCAAGACTAAAGTGTTTCAGTTCTAAGTCATGAAATCAGTGCATCAGCAGAAATACTACAATTTCTCCTGTTTGGAAATGTTGGTACCTTGATGAACTAAAATCACATTTTGAAAACACTTTCAAATCAAATTTTGGGGGTTGGAAATTCAATCAAATGTTTATTGCTGTACCTGAGAAGGGGCTGGAAAATCACAGTGATGTTTCTCGCTCCTGGCTTACACACAAACTTCATTGCCCCTCCTTCAATCAGGTTGTCATCAGCACCACCTAAGAAACAAAAAACAGGATCGGACTTAAGTATCAAAGCAGACATTGATTTAAAAACAGTGCTGTGCATAAGTGAAAATATGCAAAGTTTTCTTTAAAAAAAAGTTTATCATCCATTGGGGTTTTGTTCACAAGTGAGTGAAGAATGGAGGGTGAGATTGATAGATGGATCGGTGCAGCTTCTGCAGTATTGTGGACTCTGTACCAGTCTGTTGTGGTGAAGGAGCTGAGCTGTAATGTGAAACTCTTTGTTTAATAATCAGTCAACATTCCTGCCCTTGTCTATGGCCACAAATTTTGGGTAATGACAGAAAAAACAAGATCGTAGACATAGGCAGTCGAAATATGAGGCTGGACTCTCTTTTAGAGACAAGGTGAGAGGTTCAGTTATCTAGGAGAGACTCAGAGTAGAGCTGCTGATGCTCTACACAGAGGAGCCAGTTGAGGTGGTTAATCTGGTAAGGATAACTCATGGACGCCTCCCTAGAGAGGTGCTTCAGGCATGTATGACTCAGAGGAGACCCCGGGGAAGACCTAGGATGTGCCAAAGAGACTATGTTTGTCGTCTGGCCAGGGAACACCTTGGAATCCTCACAGAATAGCTGGAAGAGGTTTCTCTGCTCAAGCTGCTTCCCTCACAACCTGACTCTGGAGCAAGTGTTAGACAATAGATGGATGGATCCATTGTGCTTAAATCTATGAAATAATGTGCACAAATGCAAGTTGGGGTGCTACCAAACCTCACCATATACATATAATATTCTACTGTGATTTTATTATCTCATTCACAGAATTATGGGTGGTAACAATACTGTATAAAAGTTATTTGAAATACTCAACTAATGCAAGAGTAGGCTACATCTTTAACAGACACATCACATAATCAACATGGCTCTCCATCCCAACTTTAATTGCATCGCACATGCTCACTCCCCCTTATGCCCCCTCATCACAGAGTGGGTGAACCTCCACAGCCAACAGGGTTAATCAGAAAATCATTGCCATGTAACATCCTGGAGGTGGGTGAGACTGATGCAGACAGGGGAAAAGGTGAGATCACAGGGGAGAGAAAGAACACCAAAGCTCATTACCTCCACTCGTCCAGAAGTAATCGATAGAATTGATAGAGAAGTAACTGCCACTTGTTGTCGATGTGGCGAAACGTGGGGGAGAAAAGGATAGTCTGTGTGTATGCACTGTTGTGCAAATGTTTTGAAAGAATATTACGCGTGAATGCAGGTGCACATGTTTACATAGTGGTTCACTAGGCGTAAGCAAGCAAATAGTGATTGGAACATCGGGACTACACGGGAGCAGCATGACTGTCTTTATAAAGAAAACGCACTATTAATTATTTTTAACCTCTCTTTTGTATATGTACAGTTTGAACAGAAAACAAAAAGCAAGAAATTATTTAAAAACTAACTTTCTAGAGTCAAAACCAAGTCGAAGCTTGAACACTTCATTTATTTTAAATCTTTTTTTTACTATTTAACAATTCTGTATGAATAATAACCATGCCACACTGACTGCATTTTCTTTTTACACAGTCTGGTAGTTGCAAATACAAAATGTTTAGTGTCTGGTGTAAAGAATGAGTGAAGTTTAAAAAAATATGTAAAAAAGCACACAAAAATCCAACAAAAAGGTGGTCCAGTGGTTTAGAAAAGACTAAAGGTGTGTGTGCATGTGTGTGGCCTGAAATGCTTTTCAGTTTGGCACAAAGCCTCACTCTGCTGTTTCCTGATGTTTCATTTCCAAGATGAATATAACCTTGCGAAGCTCATGTGCTTCAATTCAAAGAGTCTGTGCAGCAGTGCGAAGGCCTGTGCAGCCTTACCTGTGCAGCCTGCCTAGCCTCGCATTCAAATGCATATCAGCCCCATTGTTCCCTGTGCTGGGCTTCTTAATACATTTCTAATGGAACAAGTTTCATTTGACACATGTGGGAGACAACACTCTCCGCATTTTCATTAAAATGACAAGAACCTTTCATTCCACCCCATACTTTTCAATCAAGGGGTTTCTGATTCTGATCTGTTGCCATGAAATTTCCCCTGCACGATAAACCTACTTTTGTGTTTGCAAAGAGGAGACAAAGATGAGGTCCAACTCACTCAAACTTTGTCTTTCTCCATCACACTATCCATTCATCCTTCTTTCGGTGCCAATTCAATTAAGGCTCAATTACAGTCTCCTAAACAAAGCTGCCGCCAACGCACTTTCTTGCTCATCCTCCCAGCTTCATCATATCATCCACTTTTCCCTTTCTCGCTCACAGATTAGCAGCGTGGAAAGAGCTGGCAAAACTTTTGTTCATCTCCGACTTGCAAACACTCAAGTTTCCATGAATAACATCAACATGTCACACACTCTGGAAAAGTCGGCGTCGCTCGTTCGCTCCGCGAGCCCCTTCCCAACTGGAAACTACACACAAACACACGTATCAAACAGACAACCGTGTATGCATTCCCAATGACAGCGACCAATTTAATTTCATGCTCTAAACATCTGCATCCGTGTCAGACAAAGGAGCGGAGCAAAGACCTCACTGATCCACTGGGTCTGGGACCAGCTGCCAACAGGGCATGGTGCTGATGAATAATAATTACCAACATATTAATATGCATGGAAATTTTCTGAGTTTTCTAGATGTGACAGGGTAGCTCAGGTTTTAGGTCAAAATGTCACCAAACTGCTGGCAGTCTTGTCTCAAAAAAAGTCTGGTAAAGTTTGATTTGGTTTGTTAGAGCCTGTGTGATTGAGTTTGTGTGCTTGAGTAGTGTTGCTCAGATGAGTGTTTAAGTCCATTTGTGTCTCTTGGGATGTAGACTGATCGAGGATTAGTGAGAGGGATGTGTGGAGGAGGCATGGTGCTCAGTGGGACAGACACTGAAATCCAGGCACTAAATCTAATGTAGCCAAATCGGACTGAAATCCCCCTTGAGCTATAGTTCTGTTTCCAACACCAGTGCACCTCAGCAGGCATGACACACAAATATCCATGTATCACAAGGTGACAGACAGGTGTATATGTATCATACAATGACTTTATTACACACAAAAGACCCATATACTTCAAGGTCACAAAAAACCAGAATTCAAAAAATGGCCCTAACTACACAGACACCACAGGCTCAAACACACTCCCACACACAGTGACACCCATCGAGACCCCTATGGTGTCTAACCATGCACTCTCCAGCCCACATCTAATCAAGTCAGGCAGTGACTTAGTGAAATTGCATTAGCTACACTTTCCTGGGTTTGATGAGAAACAGTCTGATCCTATGATGAATTTCAGCCATCCCCACTTTTTTTTTTTTTGACGAAGAAAGAATGAACTTGTGATGCCTTCTTTAACACATTTCTATGTCTCCTGAGACCAGTGTGTGTGTGTGTGTGCGTGCGTGTGTCTGTCTGCATTTGCAGGTCTGTGAGAGAGGGTGAAATGAGGGAAGTCGCACAGACAAGCAAAGGATTGATTGTAATCCTTACCTTAGAAGTTCTGATTTGTGTCCACAATTGTAAAGGTATTAGACGAACGCCTAGAGGAAAACAGTATTTACAGCAGGTACTGCATGTGTTGACTGATTGCATGTTTTAGGAAACTATATAAAGTTCACTGCATAATGAAACAACATAAACATAAATACACAAATTTACTTTAATTTGCTCCAACCAGTTTGAGTCAGATTTTTATAAACTTCCTTTTTGAATCAAAATTCAGAATGACAAATTTGTCATGTTGTCTAAGGATGTTTTCACATGTGATAGTGAGGTAGACTTGGTTTGATGAGGACCAAAATTCCAAAATTTGTAACATTTTCAGCTGGTACAGTTTGCTTTCACATTGCATTGTCCAACAAACTAAACACTGTGAACAACCTGCCCCCCCCCACCCACCCTCACCTCCCCCTCACCTCCCCCTCACCTGTGGTGGCGCTGCACCAAAAACCAATGAAGGAAACAACAAAAAATAAATAAAAAATGAAGACACTGAGTGCAACTATGTTCTTTGTAAAATTTAAACAAATATGGAGTGACGTCAGATTTTAGCGGTTGTAGGATTTCTCTTTGATTTTGGCAAATGTGCCATAAAAACGTTCTTCAGTGGGCTCAGCATGAACGGAACATGAGGCAGAACCATGGAGAATGTTGTCCACACAAGGTGACTGAGACAGCTCCGTACGAGGCAGCATGCACTGTGCAAGAGCGCATCCAACTTCATAGCACCACCACAAATGTCGAGCAACGCACGAGTAACTTTATTACCAATATTACCTAGAATGCCCTGTGCTGCAGTCCGCTTCCTGCTTTTGGAGCGGTCTCTGGTCCGCTTGATATTCACACAGGATTTGAACTGCACCAGAATTAACTTCAATCGAGCCGAGACCTAGGGTCTTAGGTGCACCAGAGTTTGCCTTTTTGGTCTGCAACAGAATTCAATTATGCGTTCACACATCTGCAAACGAACTACAATTCGATTAAGCCAGTGGTTCTCAATTCCGGTCCTCGTGACCCACCACCCTGCATGTTTTAGTTGTTTCCCTGCTCTTCAGCATGTCTTTAGGCTCTGCAGAAGCCTGCCAATCACTTGTTCA
>JARVGW010000346.1:8398252-8419871 GCA_031762495.1 Anablepsoides rubrolineatus | reverse complement strand
TCAGGTGTGCCAAACCAGGGAAACAACTAAAACATGCAGGGTGGTGGGTCACGAGGACCGGAATTGAGAACCACTGGATTAAGCTGACTAAACAGGGTTGATGTGAACGCACCCTAAAACACATTACCAATTTAGCATTTTATGTTTACATACATAATATTTTTACTTTAAGCACTCTCTCTTTGCTTTTAAAATGTTAAGTACTTCAGCTACTGTCCACTTTTATTGCTATGGTAATAAACCTGGAATTTAAGAAATGAAGGTTTTAATTTAAAAGGGATTTTAAATATAACTGAGAAAAATATATTCCTGCATAAAGTTTACTAATGCAACCAGGTTTAATGCAAGTACACTTGAATATAATAATGCTATTCCTCAATGGCATGCACATAGAGTCTTTCTCTATGTCATGACTAAGATGCATGAAAACATTTACTTCAGGGGTCTCTAGTTGAGCCAGTTCAAGATTTTGGTTCTCTCTCTGGCAAAAATCTTATTTTCACAAGCAGCTTTCATGCATTTGATAAAATATTCAGTTCAGTAGTTTGAATAATTATTCATCAAATTATATTCTTGCATTCATGAGTTAGTTGCAGCAAACATTCTTTACTGTAAGTTAAGAAACTTGTTAACTATTATGCTATAATACTATGCATTAAATAAATCCTGTCTTAGTGTTACAGTACTGCACAAGTTCCAAGTTTAAACATGCTAGTCCAGAAAGTATGTAAAATAAAACAGGTAATGTATTTCTAAAGTAATTTGTGAAACTTATTTAAGTTTTCTATAAGTACTACTTTCAGTTTGTATTTTTTTTTTTTTTTTTTTATCACAACTACTGTTTCGGTTTAAATAAGAAACAATACATAATACACAATAAATATTTATCATGCTGCTGCAGAGAACTGTTGTTGTACAAACACTAACAGATGTGAATTCATAAAAATCCAGACCCGTGAGACACATTGTGCAGCACAATGGCACTTTTAATTATTAATATAACTCAATTTACACCTGAATTTATTTATACTATAATTTATTTATGCAATTTATCCTCAGATGTGGGGTGGATTTGATCTTGTGGTTGGTGGAGCAGCAGATACCATTCCATCAAATTAATTTTAATAATAGAAGGCTCTCATTATGACCCAATCAGACATGAAGACGGTTTGAGTGGAATAGGATGCTTGGAATTGAGCAAAGATTCATGAATTATTGACACAGGAACCCATCTTATTAGTTCAGCAGGTCTCAGTTGTGTGAGCATGCAGCCGACTGACGGCGAGCATGCACGCACATTCAAATGCATCTGATTTGTACACGGCGAATTTGACCCGAATTGATCACTACCAAACTCATTTTCATAGCATAGCAGCCGCAGACAAATGAGACCATTGAGGGCAAAAATTGGATTATCCCACATATTTCCGAGTATTTTCACAATTTAGCCTGAAATGTGCAGCGCTTGCTAACAGCAGATTAGGGACCTCAATCACAGAAAAAGTCCTGCATCTGCTTACATATTGGCTAGCCATTTCTGGAAATACAGAAAAGTGAAATGTTGCAGAATTCTACTTTTTAATACTGGATACATATTTGTGGTTTTACGAGTTGTATTCTTTGTATGCACGAGGGTCAAGGTTAAGAGTCAGTTTTATCGCTTATTTTGTCTTCTGTCCATCCCAGTGAGAGTCTTTGATCCTGTTGAACTGACTGAACCCTTTCACTTGTGTTTATCACAGCATGTGCATAACTGTAAAGGTGCAGCACCTGCCGTTTTCCTGTTTCAATTATTCATTTTAAGTCAAACTTCTGTAATGACATTTGTTCCCTCCTCAAAACACAATTAACTTACACAAACACTTCTATATTGGAAAGCGTGAATTTCAATTCCTATGTTCTGTTACTTCTGAATACCATTATAAAAGTACTTTAACAGTCTAATTTATTTTAATTAGAATTTTGGTAATGATTATTGTAGCTGAAATTACAACATGCAAATGCATCTGAGCAAAGTTAAACTTTGGTGAACCTACATTTAAGATGTTGCAACACTGACAAACATTAAAACCAATAGTGTTGTCTGTAGTGGAGAGCTTTAAATAAAAAAAAGCCATCACATTAGAGAAGTCACTACACTACATCATTGAATCTAAAAGGGAAGGGGGTTAATGGACTACATTTATATAGAGCTTTTATCTAAAGTGCTTCAGCAACATAAATGTAGTACTTTTTATATAGCTCAATATCAGAAATTTGCTGTACTATCTTTACAGAATAGAACCATCTTTGCTCTAAAACAATATGAGTAAGGAGAAACGTTAAGATAGTTATGTATAATGGACAGGTTGCCAAGACATATTGCAACAATAACCATGTTTTTGAAGATATAGGAGAAATAAATGTAAAATAAATTAATTAAAATAAATTTAAAAAAAACAAGCGTCCTCGCACATCTGATCAGACTCAGCAGGAAATGTTAGCAACATAGCACACCTCTACTTTCCAGGAAGAACCTGCTGGACTCCCCTTCCTAGACTAACTGCTGTTACAGTGAAGATGCCAAAGTCTTTACAGCCTTAAGTTGCACACGTCCATTCATTTCTATGTTCCTCCCTCATCCCATCCACCCTATTCTCATTTATTCTGCTCTAATCAGAAGCGTGAGAGAAAAAGTAAACACAGAGGTGGCAGTCAAAGCTACCAATTATGATAGGTCTGATGGTGATTAAAATAAGCCTCAGGCCAGGAAAATAACGCTGATTAAATGTCTGGTCTGTGTAAACTATTATAATCTCATTCTGTTTTCTCTGTGTTATCCTTTACATCTTTGTCATTTATGTATCAAGGTTCTATTATCTCAGCAGATAATAAAATGTAAGTATTTCCAATTTTGTCCAATTTAAAGGCTGGACTAAAGACAGATTAAGGTGTGACACAGCTTTCTTTCTTCTAAAGCCCTTTCTAATCTGACTAAAAATATGTGTTAAATGTTAAATTCTTCCACTTGTAACATACAAAGCTATGGATTTTTTCCCCTTCAGAATACAACAAATTGTAGACCTTCAAAGATGCTCATGAACATAACAGTTCTATTTTATGATTATGATGTAGGATGACATATTCATCACAAATGAGGTTCTTATTTGTCATATATATAAGAAAGAGAAATAATGTGGGAAATTGGAACTATGGTTAATATCCAGAAAAAAATAATTAATTATTCAGTTTGGCTTTAGTTTGACTACAGGTGAGCTTCAGCCTCTTGGTAAACAGTTCTTTAACTTTTATTGGCTAAATAAAGAAGAAATATTCCTCTAGCAATGTTCAGTCAAACCCATCCATTTCATTTCTAAAGCATTTCACACTGACTCTTTACAATAAAGAAAAAAATAATGGTTAAAAAGTGAAAACATGAAAGAGTCAGTGGTCAGTAATTAAGAACATATTAAAAGGATCTACAGCAATATATTTCCAATAAAATTACCGTATTGTTCTAGAACATTGTAGGGCATATCATTAAGCATGAACAAATCAAATACATTTAGAATGTGGGTCTCAGTATTTTACATGCGAACACATTTGTAAGAGCTGGAAGCACAAGCGCTGACCTTCGAGTCTGAGTAGGACCACTCTATCTGCTTATCAACAGCCACAGTTCTGTAAACATTCAGTGCTTGTTTAAATGGAACTCCTGAAATGATTTCTTTTATCTTGATTTAGCCCCTCAGTATCACAGTAACAAGCTTAGTGAGGTATACAGCAAAAAAAAAAATCCAATATTATTGTTATAAAACAGCACAATTTCCACACAGTTTCCAAGCTTCACTCTAATTTGAGCAGGAAAACTACTGTAATTCAATAAGTGGCCCCACAACAGATAATAATCCAACACTGAAGTTTATGTGTCTATGTTAGTATGTTTTTGTGTTAGCCGAGAAGCTTAGGGGAATTACGGCTCAGATATTCTTTTAAGCATCATCGTATTATGTCTATTTACAATCAAATTGAACATGATAAGCCCAAAGACATGGAAAAAAAACCACTAAAAGACACCCTGTAATGTGTTTGTGTGCCTGTTTTCCACAATATGCAGATCTGCGCTGCACTTATTTCCCCGAGTAACAGTGTCTGAAAAGAGAGCTACCTTGTGTTTTATTCACAAACTTGGATATGCTGCTGCTGCAGTGATAAAGGGACGCAAAGTTCTGGCTATATTTATTTAATACGGCACATAGAACATTCCTTTTAAGTGTCATTTATAGCCTGATTTGACAGGCAGGATGTGTGTCTATTTCTACATCTGTCCAACATAACAGCACGGTTGTACTGGGAAAATGTCTAAGGAGTAGTTTCCAGAATCCAGTTTGATAAAAAAAAAAACATACAGATAGCTTCATGATGATCTGTAAAAGAATAATACTATGAAATGTTTTGTCGTCATTTTGCATTCTTTTCCTTGGCATAAGGAAGTTAATTAAAAAAATACCAAGAAACTTCTCAACTGCTTACTTCCCCTTGGCTGGAGGTATCGTTTTAGAAGAATCCCAAAGCTCTACCCTTGTTAAATTGTAAATACAGTATATTATATTACTGCTTTTCTATAATTGTATACCTATCAAATCATCCGTTGCACCATAATGATGAAAAATTTATATAGGATTTGGAAATGAGCAATTAGGTTTCTTGCAAAAGGATAATGATGTTCATTGCACAACTCTCAGTGCTGTTTCTAATTTTGATTTAAAGTGGCCTGAGGACTGAGTCAAATTATAAATCAGTTAAAAGAAAACTCCGCAGCCAATTTAAAGAGTTTGCTTAAATTTAAGAACTAAGAAAAAAAAACTGCTACTTCTGCATGTAGTGAATGCCTTTTTCTTTCCTGAAAGTTAAATCAAATATTTTAGCTGATATTGAGATTTTAACATATGTTGCTTCCTTGGAGAAAACCTAATTGGCTCATGCCAATACACTTTTATAGACCTAATTTTTTACTCACTTTATGCCCTGCGGTAGATCAAATAACAGATTGTCATTGAGGAATATTAAAGTTACAAATGAGAAAAAGCATCAGTAAGGTCCAAGTAGATTTCTTTGACATTTCAACTTCAGAATCCTGTAATAATACGGTTTTCTGCCAACAAATTCCAATTCTATTTAATGTTTCATGTATGGATGTGATTAATTATAATTGAAATATCACTGTAGGTCAAGTATTGATCACTCCACCAGATGAAGAAATGATTATACTTGAAAGCTGCCAACATAGGGAATAATATCCTTCAGGAAAAAGAATACTTGAAAGTGCAGCCTAGAGTATACGCTACAAATTAATTTAGGGTCATTTATCAGTGACCTTAAATTAACCAAGTAATCAAATAAAGGGTTGTGATTGGTTGCTTTGAACAAGACACTGAAGTTCGCTTTGAGAGTCCACGAGGGTGATGTGTTTTATGACGGTCTTTTGTAATGACACCATCAACCTTCTGAAAGGCCCAAGGCTTTCCAAACTCACCTCTGCCTGGATGTATTACTTTCCACACCCAGCAATCACAATGCCAAACAGTGTAACATCACACATCACTTGCCAGGAACATCTTGTTTGTTACTACACCTTATAAATGAACACATACACACTTATGCGAGCATATGCCTTTCAACATCTGCTGGCCCCACCCTAATATCCCACCCCGACCATCACCTACACACCCGCACCTCCCGCTAGACAGTTTTCCATTTGCACCTCTTCTCTCGCTCCTCTCAATTGGGTTGTACAAATCAGCTTGACAAGGAACACCACTTCTGGTCACCCCACTTTCCCCATCCTGCTCCTTTCTGTGTTCCTTCCCCTGTCATGGGAATATAAAGCTATTATACATAAACAAAAAGCCCCCCAACACCTGACAAGCTTCCCTTTTGTTCGCCATAGACTAACAATTAAGGAATGAGTAGAAGTACTGTTTGTAACAAGATTGCTTTCATAAGAATATCCAGTCAGACTGATTTTCTAGACATACTGCGGACAAGTCGATTTGAATACTGACACCAAAACAGAAAGAATCTCCAATGTATTTTTTTAAATAAAACAATTACAAAATCTTCAAAGAAGACAAGAACAGCAAGAGGGGAGGGCACTAGAAATGAGAGCGCAAGAATGCACCTGGTAAATGTAAAATGTGTATGTGTTGTTTATGTGGAAGAGCGGAGCAAGCATGAGGTGACAAGAAAATGTGTGTTTGGCTTTCGAGCGGGGAGGGACTGTCACTTCAAACATGCCCCAGACCGAGGCAAAGATGTGCAAAACACAATAAACGATGAGCACACAAAAAGAAGTCGAATAAAAAAAAGGCTGTAAATGCATTATGGAGCATTGTGACACTGCAGCAGTTATTGGGATATATTCGCACTTCACCTCCCAGATGACCACTGGGGTACTTTGAGAGAAAGGCAATAAAAAAAAAAAAAGCACAGGCCAAGGATCCTAAAGTGCAACGGCAGAAAGACATGCAGGGGGAACACAAGGAGTGGTAACACACCTCTAAATGGAAAAATTGTTATTTTTCATCATTTATTCATGAAGAACGAGATTGAATTTAGATGTGACTCTTTGATTCTGAAGTAGTGCTCTGCAAAGGATATGTGAACACTCAGGCACAATATATACACTTTCATTTACACAAACAGCTGAGGATCTGACGCCTGTAAAAGCGAGGCTCACATTCTATAGGCTCAATACATACATTCAAATCACCAATTCCAGATGCGGCCACATACGGAGCTGTAAATGAAGTCTTTAGATGAAGCACTGGACTAATTGAAGCATACACAATGAGAAGGAAAGCAATTAAGTCTCTCCTGTGTGTTTGTATGTGGGGCATGCGAATATGTGCCTGAATAGCTTTAATAATGATATATGGTAGGCCCATGAAACACTCAGGAGATATGAATTACAGATATTACGAATTAATTTCAAGCCATTAGAGATCTGAAACAGTAGATGGGCTACAAAAACATAACACATGATTACATAAAAACAGCTGCTCTGTGCCTTGGTTAAACAAGGTCTGGGAACTTTGGTAAAGGTAGATGGAATAGTTCAACCACTCAAGGAGAAGAAAGTATTTTAGAATAATAAGTCTGCCTTAAGTAAGGTGAATTGAATTTGAGAAGCCTTTGTCTCAGACATGAATGGTATCCATCACTAAATTCAAGCAGGCCTCATAAGATCTGCTCACTGCTGCAGCTGTTGGAAACAGCCGATGACTCAAACTTGACTTTACATCTTCAAAAAAAGTGTGAAAATTTGTTTGTTGCAGTCCCATTATTTCAGGCGGTTTGTAACCAGGCAACCAGAAAACAGTGCCGGCACTCCATTTTGAAAATCACAACTTATTTTTGTTGCAGGTTGTGGTCATTAATTCCGTGTTCACTTCAACCTGCTTTGTCATTACAAGCGCTTTTAAAAAGGGGGGATATGTATTTTCCGGGCACATAGTTCACTTCTATACCACAGCAAAGTAACTATGTTACTTTCAGTTGTTATGAAAATGTATATATCAAAAATATATTTGACTTTGCATCATAGTCTATTTAAACACCTTGAAATTGGCCTGTATCTTTGAGAATGTCCTACCATTTCAGACACTTCCACTTTAGCACTTCTTATAACAATGCATTGTAGGAGGGGTGCTCTGGGCAGGATTGTTGTAATAAATTGTACAAATTGTTGTAACTGTGTATTTGGTCATGTTTATTTTAATTGTTAGTGAAAATGTGCTGTTAAGTACTAGCAATATAACTGTAGTTTTATTATTAAATATAGCACTTGGGGAAAAATACTTTCAGAAATAGGAGACTGGAAGACACACATGACTAATCTTTAGGCACAGAGTAATCCCAAAGCCAAAAGCATTCATCAACTCAATCTCTCACTTCTTACTCTTTTCCTCTCCCTGACTTAAGTTTAATTTGAAGAGAGTGGAAAAAGTCCCTTTCCACACAGTCTCAATACATATTTTTCTAATTTCTTCCCTCTGAAGTCTCTTAATGGCTTCTTCACTGGACCCTGATGAAAACAATGACTTTTAACCTTCCTACTACTCCCTCCCTCCCCCGTCCAGCTTTTCTCTCCTTCCATCACAGTCGACTTATTTCACTTTCTAAATGATTTTTTACTCCTTCAATCTCTTTTCAGCTATTCAAGCCCAAGCACGGGCTTGTGGCCGGTGCTACACATTGTGACAGGTGAAATGAAAGCCAAGAGAAATCTCATCTTCTTATAAACGCTTCGAGGCATTCAGTCAGTCAAAAAAATATTTCTTTTTTTTTTTTCTTCCACCGTCTTTCTTAGGCACTGACAGATGGAAGGAGAAAAAAAAAAGTGAGCTTTTTTTTTTTTTATGAAGACCATTTGGGATTTTCTTTTATCCACAGTTAATCAATGCTGTTCTATTTTATATTTACAGAGCCATGCCATATGTAGCATTACTTTAGAGAAAAAGAACTACAGCCTAAATTTTACTATTTTTTATTGTTCTTTAGTTAAATATCTAAATAATAAGGTCAACTTTACATCATGTAAAGCATTTACCACAGTCGTTAAAGACTGCTATGCAATTACTACTAAATGTTTCAGTTACCATATAGTGTTATTTAAAAGCACTTCAGTGTTATTGTTTTGATTCATCTCCTCCCCCCTTTCTTTTTTTACTCATGTCAGAAGTTTGATGTGAAATGAAAGGTGTAGCAGCAGACAGCAGCAAACATCACCATCAGGCATTGCTGATTGAAACCTCAAGGTCATACGCAGATGAACAGAGAGCCAGAGAGTGAAAAACAGAAAAAGTAGGGGCAGCCAGAACTGTTTCGGCTCTCCGGGGTCTAGCTGTGTAGCTCACTCACTGAGCTATTTTGTGCGTGTGAATGTGTGAGTGAGAAGCTTTTTAAGGCCTCTCCCTGTGGGCGGATTCTGCAAAGTCACCTCGTTCTCTGCATCTCGTCAATCTCTTTCTGTATCGCTGCTTGGAGCTGCACACTCCTGTTGTCTGCCTTTTTGTTCCTAAGTGCAGCTCCTCGAACTGTGACATGCCCTTTCCGTCTCCAGACACCATACACCACTCTCTTTCATACTCTCCATTCCAACTCTTCACCTCAATCACCATCCCCCCCTCACACACGTTCACCTTTACCAAACATGACCAACTCGCCCGAGCCTCACCAATTTTCTACTCTGTTCCTATTCAATCAAATACACGCTAAAGAAATGTCACCTCTTTCTAATCTCAACAGGCTATTTGCAACTAAAAACATCTTAATCTTTGCAGCGACTTTGCAAATCTCTATTTCTACCGGTTATATTTCCCTCGCTCAATTCATAACCTTCATACGTGTTTTTTTTTAATCCATTCACCTGACCTCAACTTTCACTCTTTGCTCACGCTGCTCTTTTCAACAATATCCTTCACACAGCAGACTTGTCCAATTTATTTCTCTTTGCCATATTTGCCCCCCTTTCACTCTTCTGTCAATCGCTTTCCCTCCCTTTGACACATTCTTCTCTTTTCTCCTTATCTTCATCTTACTCTCTAGCCACGCTTCCCAGTTCCAGCTATTAGGTGGTCCACTCTTTAACCCTATGCTCCGTTCCTCAGCTCAACCCCCCACTCCCCCTCCTCACCTTGTAATTCTCCACTTTTGCTGTAGAGCTCTCGCCTCTGCTCTCTGAGGTAGGCACTCATGCTGATGGCGTGCGAAGATGACTCAAACCTACAGGACACACAAAAGCGTGCAGTAATGAAAAACACAACAAGACGCACTATCATGAAATTACAGGGTAGACTTGTTGCACCAACTTGCTGCACACTGTATATATTAAATGTGGCTGGCACAAATATGAAAACTGAAACTGCGAGAGATATTTTATTAGGCTGAAGGAGGAAAAAAAATACATGACATGAAACTCCTATACATATGAGATACAAGGTGATATGGTACAATACAATATGAAATACTTTAATGTCCGCTTTGGAAAATTTGTTTGGGACTCTGATCTAGTAGCTGCCTTCACAAAAACATCCACAAACACAATCCCTCCATAAGCCATATGGCACAAATATAGTTTTAAACAACACAAATGTGGGAAAAAAATATTTTGAAAAGAGTGAGAGACAGTAATGCACGATTCTTATTACAGTACCAAGACACATATTTAACAACTCAGTCTAGAAGAGACTGTTTAAAATTTTGATTACTATGAAAACAAATGAGCTACACATAGTTGTACTATTAATGCATTGATACATGCAGGGGCAGTTTTAGGGGTGGGGGGTCCTCTCCCCTGTCTTGTCACTCATTTGTGACATAACTAGTCTAGCCTGGCCCTTGCCTTCCTACACAGTTCTGCTCAATTCTAGTTTCCCTTCTCTGCTTCATCTGGGATTTCTCCCATAGACAAGGATTTCTCCAGTAGAATTTAGCAATGGCAGCAGTGGAAGTGAATGAAGACAGTCTGTTGACAAGGCTTCTAAATTAAAGTAAAGTTGTCTCACAAAGCCTGCAGCTCTCATTTACAGCCACCTCAGTCCAGACCCTCATATGAAGCAAAGAGAAGAACAAGGGGCTGGTATTTAACAGGCTAGAATCAACCCAACAGAAGTCCTTTTCTCTTGTTAAGAAGATTTGAACAATCCTGCAGAAAAAGTCTTTCATCTGACAAATGATGGCTGGATTTTCTCACATGCTGCACGTTTGAGAGTATTCTATCTATGTTCAGTAAAAATGCATGTAAAGTTGTTAAATAGAATTTACTGTGCAAGCTTTTTTTTTTAAATTACATTCTAAGTGTTTGAAAATGTGTGATAGGTTAAATGTATACATTTTACCAAAACTGGGAATTTGTGTACAAGGATGAACAAATATCCCTCTATGAATATTGTAGCCCTGCCAATGAATACAAACACATTTAATTACATTTCTTTGATCAGTACTAATTACATGACACAATTTATATTTGACTAGTATGTAAATAGTCAGAAAAAACACTTTATTTTAATAAAATAACTCCCTAATTAGACTCATTCCTGGTTCCCTAAGGTCCTTGGATGCAAATGTTCATAAAGGGCCATGACTTAATAAACGTAATAAGCCATTCTCCCTGTGGTATCTTTCATCATTTTCTGTCATCCTCCTCCTGCTGCTGCTAATACAAAAAGAAAAAAAAAACTGACACTAATCTTAAGGTATATGTGAAGGCAGCTGGTCTTAGTGCCAGAGTCTGTATTTCAACTGAAATTAAGATGCACACCTAATTAGATTTTACCATCACCCTGTTGAAATGTTAATTGTTACTGCAGCAGAGCTTCTTACAATACAGATTTTGCAATGCCTTGTAAATAGAGCAAAGTTAATAGGTAAACAAAAAAACATCTCATGTAGGGAATGACAATTTATTAATAATAAATGAATGATTGTGCCTCTACAAGCCAGTTTTCTTTGTTCAAAACATACTTTACAGGCTGTACATAACAGCACTTTCTTTTTTCCTCTCTCTTTTGGGGAGCAACATGAACAATAGTGAAAAAGAATGTGGTTCTTACTTGAAGAGTGACTGCTTAGCACGCTGTGGTCTTTTTTTTGCAAAGAAGGCAGCAAACTCACTGCCTGTGCTGGCATAGGAGAGCTGCGCCGATGGCTCTGTGGCACTGCGGCTGTTCTTCACATCCAGATACTCCATCAGCAGAACCTAAACACAACAGTGAGCACTTTGTCAAAAACTACAAAGAACTTTTTTTTTTCCCTTTTATATGTGGTGGGAAAATGTCCTTCAACCAGGTGAAGTGAGCTTTTATTTATTATTATATCTTATTTTTCTACATACAGTAGTTGCTAAACGTAACCCAAATGAATGCTGCTTTTTTCTTTAAACTGATTTAGGAAACTGAGTTGAGCTGAAACAAAACATTTATTTATTCATTTTAAAGAAAACAAACCTGGAGGCTTTTTTTGTTTGTTTTTCTAAAAGAATTTGAATTAATTGTCAATGGTTAAAATGAGTCATTCTCAGACAGAAACAGACAAAAAATGTCTTTTGGGTTAAACAATCATAATGCAGCATATTTAACAACAAAGCAAAAAGCAAAGAAAACATAAAATATTCTACTAAGATTTTATTATTATATCAGGTCAAGTTCGTACATCTCAACCTTATCATGGATAACAGATCTGAAGAAATGTCCAGTCCCCCAAACAGAAAGAAGCTACGGATGTGACACAGTACTTTGGATGATGACCATGGTTTTTTTTTTGTCTTCCAGTTCCCTGATCTGTCTGCATGATCCATGCTGAAATCCATCAACGTCTGATCGTGCTTCATAAAAATCTTATCAACTTCTAACAATAGTCTGGAATAAGCACATTGGAACTCTGGCCAGACAGAGAACGTTCACTTCCTCTATCAGTCTATCTGTGCGTTCCCTCTGATTCTTTCATTTGCTCTCATTTTTCAAAGTCTCTTTAGACTTCATTTCTCATTTCTCACGTTTTCTATTTTTTCCCACTCTACCCCAGTTGATACTTCCCTCTCTCTCCCACCCTTCATCCCTCTCTCTGTGAATGCATATGTTCCAAAATAGCTTCCCATATCTAATAGCTTCATAATTTATCAGGGCCATTTAGCCTGTGTGTGTCTAATTCTGAAGCGCTGTGTGGGTCAGCCCAGAACGGGACAGGAGTAATGGCTGAGCAGATGGAGATCCATCCCAGCCATAATGATGTAATTAACGCTGTGGAGAACAACCCCTGTCACGCATGGGAAAGCCTTCACATGCTAGCAATGGTATAAAAACCCAAGTTCAGACACAAGTGTGCAAAAAAAATCAAAGCTGGATATAATAAGTTAAGCAAGTCTAGGCAATTAAATGCAAACACATTATATACTACATTCAAACTTGCCCTCAGGAAAAATAAGCAAGTTTGATGCCTGGTGAATTGAGAACTCTTGAACTGGCAACAACAGAGTGACCCCTTGCCACCGGCCTCACGCTGCAGCTAATCTGGTCGGTGTATGAATTACTAATGATGAGTTGATAGCACAACCTGCTTGCAAGCTAACGCCCAAGCAGACCTCATGAAATGCCAGCTCTGGGCTGATGAAGGGGCTCCGACCCTTCTTAAATTGTATTAGCCCAGAGACAGTGTGAACTTTGGAGGCAATTAACTGGACTGCTCAGAGAAAATAAAGAGGGATGAGAGGCAGAAAGCAAAACTGAAGAAGTGAGGGGAAAGAAGAGATAAGAGTGGAGAAGAGGAACTTTAGAGGATGGAATAAGCAAAGCATTATACGTAGATGCTGGAAAATAAACAACAAAGCAAATAAAAAACATTGTGGATAATAAAACAGGGAAGAGAAAAGAAAGTCACGGTTCAAAACGCTAATTTAGAAAACTACTCGGTATTGAAAATTTTGGAACATTTAGTTTTGAAAGAAAACAATTTTCCCACCTTGACTAGAAACGCATGATTGTTCTGGTACAAAGACAGGCCTTTAAATACAATTTTGATTACCCCTCTTGCAAAAGCAGAAACCTATTTTACAAACCCAAAGCATCGCCCCAAAATGTTCAGCATTTACTCATCAGATGAAGAGCCACAGCTAGAAAAGGTGCTCCACTAACAAAGTTATTTTGTTGCCAAGCCAATCAACTACAAATTAGATTTTATTCATGCTTCAAGCCAGAGGGATGATCCTGATTCATTATGTTTCATTTTTGCTCTGCGGTGTGAAAACAAATTATCCAGAAAAAACAAGACAACTCCAAAGAGAGAACACCTAATTCAAAGAATTTCAGCATTTTATTCTAAAAACAAATATTTTGTTGCGTCAAAGTAATTTGTTATTTTCAAATAGGCTATTTTAATTTGCTATGAGCAGCTTTTTACACATTTGGCTGCTAGTTTATTCAAGTAATGCAGGTAATTTAATGACAACAGATTAAAACCCTGACAACTAATACAACAAAGATAACTTACAGCAAACCTATTTGCCATTCATAGAAACTAGCTATACTGCCATTGTTCACATCTAATATCCAATTGCTCCCAAGTTTCAACTCGTTAAATTTGAACACTGTAAAAATAATACTGAAAGTTAGAAGCTATAACACCTCACACAAATGGAAAATTAAAAGCAAAGAAAAATGAGGAACAACAAGGGAGTTAAGGAAATAAGGGCACACACAGGGATGAATAAAAAGCTGAAGAATTCTGAAAGAGGGCATTCAAAAAGTAAACAAAAGAGAAAATTGAGAATGTTAAAGGTGCAAAAAAGAGAAAAAAAACACATTTTCACAGCCAGCTTTGCAGTGATCGGTAGCATGATTGAGATTACCAAAACAAGAAAAAAGCAACCAAAGCCTCACAACAATGCACAACTCCTCAGATAAACAAGTAAACAAACTCAATGGTCCACAGTATTAATTAGTAATTAGCCCCAGAGCTCAGTTTCAAATGGGCGCCTGTTCTCATTTAGTATAAAAACCCTGGAGCTTTGATAGGGTCTGACGCAAGTACGGCAGGTATTGGAGAACATAAAAAATAGGAATTCATAGACATGACGCAACTATAATCTCAACACTCTCCCCCCTCTTCTCAACACCCAGAGCACGAAGTGAAAACACTCGTCTCAGTCTTTCCACATTTCTCTTGTTCAACTTGTTAAGGCTGAAAATTGGACAAACAAAGATTACTTCGACACCTCGGCATAGTTTCCTTTTTAACCAGAGACAGATAAGTTTACACGTTTACGTTAATTAGCTTAGCGAACTTCCAAAGCGACTTCCACAAAAAAAGGTCAACAACAGTTGATTAGGAAGCAGCCGAGGAGGAGAGAAGCTGCTTGATTTCACAAAAAAATAGGATTTGTGATGGAGCAGATAGCGAAAACAGATAGTATGTAATTATTTGAGACATGGGCAAAGTCTCTACAAAGGCTAAAAGCAAGAGCATACAAAACAACAAACAATCATTTCTGACAAACCATCCAACACAACTCATTCTGCACACAAATAACTCTGGTCGCGTCGCAAACTTAAAATCAGTCCACTGGTTGAGTGCAAAGTTAAATTAAAAAGGAGAGAAGCTTAATGGAATCTGGCTTTGTGATTCATTAGCAGAACCCCCACCTATTCCTTCATCACTGAGACGTCCTCATGTTTCCATTTATGTTTGAAGGAAGAGTATACTCATTTTCTATTCTATCCATTAGAGCCTAAACAGCCACGGAATCAGCGCAATTAGGAGAGCATCACTCAAAGCCTTGCAGGTGAGCACTTGACATTGGGTAAACTCAGCAGTCAATTGGCTCGGATTAAAAGCATAAATATCACTTTATTTTCCTTTTCCTTGTCTCCCTTCGTTCAGTCTTATAAAGTCATCCCGAAAGCAGCCGAGAGAACAGCATCAACTTTCTTCCGTTCTCATTGCTTTTATTGAAATCGGCTGTTTTCCCACTAAATCCCTTGGCAAGCGTCTTGTCACAAAACATATTGACTGGCATCCCTTGCTGTTAGCTTGAAGTTTAAAGCCCAAAGTGTCCTTGGCCGTCAAAGAGAGGGTTCTGTATACATCCTGTATTGATTGTGCTCCAGAAACTTCAATAACCTTCATGAGTTCTGACAGAGCTTCGGCCGCAGCCACTTTCCCAGCGCCGAACTCCTGCTAAACAGCGGGGGTTCCCACCTGGAGCTGGCTGCCCGCAGTCAATCTTTTGAAGGCTATCTTGTTGACCGAGGGAAGGAAGAGGAAGATGTGCCTGCGTGCTCACTGAAAACCGCTGTCCTTGCTGTGCCCCCCAGCATGTTTCGTCATGTAAAAACAATCATACACCTGTGTATCGTTGCACAAAAGGAACTCAAACATTGTTGCATTAATGTTTTAGTAATTGATGAAGTCTGCAGTGAATGTATAAAAATTAGCTGCAAGGAAGGGTGGGAGCTGAAAGGAGACTTCACTGCACTCCAGCTATATGTAAATACGACGGTGCTTTAGAAGGCAGAATAAAGGTGACACATTGATTAAAACGTTGGGCAAGAACAACGTAGCAATGTCTGTACTTCATATCTAATTAAAAGAGGCTTATTGTCTTCTGGCTTCTCTTTGGCACTTTAATTTGCTTCGTTTGCGATCGGTTGATGAGCCCAGAAAATACAGAAGCCTCTTGTATATTTATATATTGTTGTTGACACAAACACGGCATAGCCTTTTGTGTTGCTTATTCTAAGTCAATAAAGTGATTAATTCATGAAAGAGATTTAGATTAAACCAGAAGCTCTTCTCTGATCAAGACAGCCTGTTAAGAAAACAAAAATGTAATCACAAGAAGATTGTGCTGAAAGTGTAAGGACTAAACAAAAGCTCAGCTATCTCATATAAACAATCTTAAAGAAGTTTTTGTTTTACAATTCTTCTTGTTTTAAGGTTTTTTTGGTAATATTCTCATCTTATACAAGATGAAATGTTACTAAACTAATTAACTCTGTAATCCAAGAATCACTTCTTTCAAAAGCTAAATAATCAGCATCTATCTTTATTTTTTCAAATGCATTTTCAAAGTTCCTTCATGTGGAAATACAGAGCAACTCATTAAAAGTATGATTTGCACTCAGGTCACATACTCCAAGCAGACAATATACGTGGCTGGCAGTCAAATAGCCACAAATCCTTGTAGAATGCGCAAATGGCAAGCTAATTAGTAAACTTTCAGGCCTCGGACCAAACTAGAGACAAGGTGAAAAGGTGATGGATATGAGCAGCCACAGACACCACATGCCAAATATAGACTATAAAATGGGTGATCTTAATTACGAGTGTGTGGAGAGGTTTGTGAACCATGTTATACAAATATCTGCTAATTTGTGACTTCTAACATAAATTAAAAGCAGTTATTTGTTTCCCAATAATATTAAGATTAAATGATAGTGTGATATATTGTCTTAACTGAGTGGTTGCATACAATATTTCTGAGGGGAAAAATAAAATAAACATCTCGGCAAGTGTGATTTCTGGGGGAAAAAAAAAGAAAATAAAAGTGCTCGGAGCGAGAAGAAATATGCAGTCATGGATAAACAGAGTTGTAAGGAGATGTGATGGTGCAAGCTTGGATATGTAAATCCACTGGTGGTGTAAATAATCAATAGGAATACACATATTCAACAGAGAGCGACTTGAAAAACTGTGATGTGGCTTAAAAGCCCTCCTTCCAACATCAATACCTCTGATTACCATCCCAGTATTTTATGCTTTGAATCGATACTTCCACGCTAAAATGGAAAAGCAGCAGAGCGGTATCTTGAGCATTTCTGAACAGGGATTAAAACGGTTACACAAATCCTGACTTTCAAAAGCTTGTTTACCCACTCTCCACCCTCAACCTACGGGGCCCCTCGGTCGCACCGTTGATGAAAGCAGTTTCTCTGCCAAGGCCGTGTAACTGGGCGCACCCTATGTTTCTGTCAGCTCTTGCATCTGTCTGCTGGTATGTCATGTGTAAAGGTCAAGCTGGTTTCTCCACTTTTCAAAGTGAGAGCGAGGAGGGGAGAAAAAAAAACACTCATCAAAAGGTTTCAATGGACGTCAAAGATGTGAACTGCAACATAAAGAATGAGCAATGCAGGGATTCATATAAATGATCTCAAAATGGGGTGGGTGTACTCAGTTGGTGGTTAAAAAAAACTTTTTTTTGTCTTTGCAATAAAAGTTTTGAGGTAAATATGCTCAACAAAAGGGGGAAAAAAAGTAAAGCATAAAAACTATATTTGAAGTCAGGTCAGTGCTAAGATTTAAGATAAGAATTGGATCAGTGTTTCTGTGGGAGCAGAAGGAATTTAATTTCTCTCATTGCAGATATGCGACTCTGTAAAACATAGTGGGCTAAATGAAGAGGGGGGTGAAGAGGAATGTGGGAGTTGTGAGTGAAGGGGGGGGGGGGGGTAGCCAGATAATAAGATTAAGGAGGAAATTACAAGGACCAAGAGGGATATGTGGAAGGTATCGGGAGATTGTGATACAGAGGCAGCAGGAATGATGCTGAAGGAGGAAAGAGCAAGGGGAAATGGAAACATAGAGTGGGCGAGAAAAGACAAATGAACAAGCAGGAGGAATGGGAAAAAGGAGGCAGGAATGAACGGATGAGGGGGTGGGTGTGGTGGGGTGTTCATATTGATATAATCGGCCAGAAAATAATAACACAAGCGACCGAGTAAGAAAACCTCATTTCACATAATGAGGATTCTAATCAAGAGATTATATTATCTCACATGACAGAGCTGAGGGAGAGTGAAGCCACTGGCAACTGCACGTTGGCAGTGGTCACATACTGGGGACTGGCTTTGTGCCATCTACAGTACGCATACAACAGAGCAATCACAGTACATGCCTATGCATGACTAAACCCTCAAAATACACACTCGTAGCTTAAAACACAAGTGAATTTGTGAATGTGCGGGCGCCAGCTGGAAAAAGCTCAAGTTATTGGAAGAAGCTTGTTCAGTTTAGCTGTGGAGCCGCATTCTCTCCTTTTATTTTCCCTTTTTATTATCAGTAAAAACACAGTTCTATCAATTACCATGGCAACAATCAACACGTGCAAGTTGGCCTTCTTGTTTCCTCCAGCATTTTAGTCAGCTAAGACAATACTGTAACATAGTCTTTGTTGTATTTTGACAAGTTATATAGATCTAAACAAAATGATACACCTCAGGGAGGGGCTTTGTACCAGCAAGTGTTTAGGCAGCTCTACATTGTTACCACAAGAGATTCAAGGATTTCTCAAACATGCATGAATGAGTCAAAGCAACACTCTGGCTATGTTTTTGATGAGGGAATAACATAGATAATATAAAGCTCAAAAAGAGTCAATTTTGCATAATACCACCCTTTAAATAAAAGAAATCTCCTGAACTTGCAGCAAAAGAGCATCGTTGCAAAAGCCATAGTTTTAGGTATGAACATACGCACACGGACACAGACACACACACTCACCAATCACTATGAGAGCAACAGCTGTCACAGATTTTCCTCTGAGAGTCACCACAGGGTCAAATTAACAGCTGTTCATCTCCATCAGCCAATCAAACAGGGAGGGGTGGGGGGTGGGATCAACTACTGTGCATAAATACAGGCCAATTAAAGATCCGCAAATTAATCCAAACAATCAAGCCTTCTTTGTTCTAGTACTTTATACAGTAAAGGAACTTTGTACTTTCTGATTAATCAAACCTCAGCTTAATGACACGTCATTTTGTCCTTCTTTAGATAAAATGCAGAAGCAACGGGTGACAAACTGCTCTTTCTGCTTTTACAGAAATTAAAAAGGTAAGTAGCAGCCAGGTGCTGCTAATCTAATGCACTTGATTAAACGATCATGAGTAAAAGAAGAAGTGTTCAGGTGTGCAACACAATGCCAAAAAACATGATGCTGCTTCATGGCAATGATTTTAGAGAAGTAGATGTTCATCAACATAAGAAGGGTTATAAGGACATTTCTCCATTCTGTAGTAGAAGGATTATTCTCAGAGGAAACTAAAACTGCTGTCAGTCTTCTCTGAAGAGGTTGACATTCTAGCAACTTCCTTCCAAGGTCAGACCTTGTAACACTCAGAGAACTGCAAAAAACAAAACGCTGAATATCACACCGTAGAAGCTGCAGCCTTTTAAATGTCAAAGTTCAAAGCAGTACAATTAGACAAAGACTGAATGGTTGTTCATTCTTAGAATAACACCAGGGCTTAGATCTGCATTTAAACAAACTACAAGTCTTCTCCCTTATGGGGAAAAAAAACATTATTGAATGAATGCTTATGAAGAACACTGCAATTTTTGTTCTATTTCCACATTTTATACATCAAAACGTTCAGCTCCTTAAGGACATTCCAATTATTTAAACAGTTTATACATTTTAAGATATTATTTTTTGTCTTCAACATCCGAAAAATTCTTTAAAATGTTCATAAAACATTACTGAACTTTTCACCTTTTGTTCTGGTTTTGCTTTTATAACTTATTTGGTCTAATTTCAGCTTCAACTTTTTTCTCTTTTGCTAATTTTTGCTGTTTTCAGCTACTTTCAAACTTCTTTCTGCTAATATCAGTTTTGATCTACTTTTTACTTCTTACTTAATGCAAGGTTTTTATGCTCCTTTCAATCTCATTTTGCGGTTTTATTTTCTTCTGTGTTTTCAGGTACTCTTTAGCTGTTTGTTTTCTAAATTCAATGTCATTCAGCTAAATTCATGTTTTTTTGGTCTTTTCAGCTTTCTTCATTTTAAATCAGCCAACATGCTCCTTCAGTTTCTTTCTGCTAATTTAAGATTTTTTGGCTACTTGTCAGCTTTGTTCAGCTAATATTAGCTTTTTTTTCAGCTAAATTCACCTTTTTATGATAATTTTAGCTTCTTAAAGCTTAATTCAGCAAACATGTTTTTTTCAATAAGGATATCAAGATCACAAAAAAAAAGGTGAAGGTCACATGTTAATTGTTCTGAACATTTTCGACTTTTGTCTAAATTTAAGCTTTAAACCCACCTATTCGACATTTTTTTTAACTGGATAATTGAAATGCAGGATACTCGTGCACAATTTGTCAGGACCTTATTTTAAAGAAAACGTATTAAAATAAAAAAAAATATTTTTTAAATACTAATCAGGTTAGTATAATATGTTTAGGTGATTGTCAGACATCTTCAAAATCTTTCAAACATTCTGAATTATGAAGGTTTTAGTGTCTTTCTTCAAAACTAACCTGCAGCACAGTTTGGATTTTAGCAGAAACATCCGCCTGCTCATAGAGCTTGATGTCCTCTTCAGGGGTCCCACTCGAACCCTGCAGTTTGATCTGCTGCATGTGGGCCAACACGATGCTGTGAGCCTGGGCCACTGCCTTGAACTTATCAAACAAAAGCTCCAGCAGTTCCAGCAGCAGCCTGCAGAGGGAGCCAGAGAGAGCAGGAAAAAAAAGAGGGCGAAAGAGTGAAATTGAAGGGGCAGAGAGCAGGAGAGTGGGAGTAAATTGGAGCAAAAAAGAGTTGGTTGATGTTTAGATAAAATGACATAAATACAAAAACAGTAATTTAAATGTCATATTTGCAAGCTGTACTTATTTAGTCATGCAATATTTGTAACATTTTAACATGATTTTACAGGAGCAAAAAAACAACCACTTGTTACGAAAATGGACAAGCATAAATTGCTAAATCTTAGAGAAAAATTTAAAAAATCAGAGTGTAACCTTTATTCTTAAAAAAAAAATTTCTGTTCCAGACATGTCCATAAAAACTCAATAAGGTATACACTGCCCTTCTACATTAGGTTTAGATACTAAAGCAGCATTGTGCCTGATCTGCGTTTGCTTCTGCCTACTCTTACAATGAGTTTGACATATTTGTTTCCATAAAGGGGGGAACAACTCAAAGATTTATTAATAGGAACATTTTATATTACCAATTAGGTTTTATAGTTCCCCGTTTTACTTTGCAGTTCCCTCTACTGCAGTCACTTCAATATTTCACCTGGGTTAATAACCCAGCACCTGGACTAGCTGTTAGAAGGGGGGGGGGGGGGGGGGGAGAGA
>JARVGW010000346.1:8310237-8364753 GCA_031762495.1 Anablepsoides rubrolineatus | reverse complement strand
GAGTTCATGAGATGGTGTCTGCAAAGAGGTTTACACTTTCCCCAGACAATCCAGACATTCTTATATTTTAGAAAAATAATTTCAAGTGGTAAATTCTGTTATGATTGCTGTCTTCTTTGTACTTTTTAAGATTTAATGCCCCATATTGCACTTTATTTTTTTCTACATCTTAAGTTAAAAGATTATGTTTTGTTTTTCTAAATACTCAATGAGCAAATGTTTTGAAATGTTCCAAAAAATAGGGCATTCATCTTGTTATTCTGGCCTGTTTTTTTCCCTTTTGCTGATCCGAAAAACGATCCGAACCGTGACTCAAAAACCGTGACACGATCCGAACCGTGAGTTTTGTGATCCGTTGCACCCCTAGTCGAGGAGGAAAACCAACAAAGTGCCAAGGTTGTGTTTTTTTCTACAGACTTTAAGTTGGTAGTCATTTTCAACACCTAAAAATGCTGTCAAGCATAGAGATTCAGCGTCACATATTTTCTATATTATGTCCTCTTTTTGTACCCTTGTTGAATGTCACCTCTTAAAAGTCAGACAATTCAACCAATTAGTCCTTTTTACATTAATACCTCCCCATCATTTTTGTTTAAAAACTCAGTCCAATGAACAATGAAAACAACTGTTAATTAGCCAAGATCATCATTCCCCACTTAATGTCAAGCTAAGCCAAAAAAATAGGAAAACATTTATTTATTCTTCAAAGGCACAATACTTTTATTTTCTCCTCCTCAGCTATTGTCTGTTTGCTCTCTCTGACTGACTCAACCATTCTCCATGTCAAAGCTTCCCTTTACCTCCCAGTGCCAATCTTCTACAGTCGAATGAAAAATGCGTCCAATATCCCAGAGACAGGCCAATAATGACTGGAAAGCAATAGAGGTGAAGCAGACAGATAGCATCTAGCTAGTGATAGCAGTCTTTGCTTGGGTTAGCACTTGTGAGAAAGTCAGACGCTTTTTTTTTTCCTATTCCTATTTTATTTTCTATGTCCCCATACTTTTTCTCACTAGTAACAATTTACATGTAAATAAACAAAGTGCTTAAAAATAATTTTTCAATATAGTCAGCATAACAAAACATGCATTTATTCAAATGTTTGCCTTTAATTTGGCAAAATAAAATTGAATTATTTCCTGGTTTGCATTTAAAGCACTAAAAAGCCAAAAAAATGTAGCAAAGCTTTCAGCTCATTTTTTTATCTGTTCAAGCAGTTCTTGTGGTTTAGATAAAAGCACATTTGTTCAAAGAAAAACCTGACATGTGAAAAGGTTGAATTTGCTCCTTTTGCTGACCCACATAAGTACCATCAAATACTATTTTTTTTTTTTCCAAGAAAAAAAAATCTTGTTTACTGTTGCTTTTCAATCGTAGTTGTAGCAATAGCTCAAGTTTCTTTGAGTAAAGGTAGCTTAGATGCATTAGCAGTGCAGGCAGGGAGGCGTGGATTGTGGGGGAAATGGTGAATGTAAAAGGCCATTAGGAGGCTCCCCATGTGTCTGTGCATGCGTGAGTCAGAGCCTGATGATGGATGGAGTGTGCTGACGTGCGCAGCCCAGTGGACTGTGAGACTGGACATGGCTGGTCTCTCTCCGTCTCCCTCCATCTCTTTCTCCCACTCTATGCTTCACTTCCTCAGGGCCAAACATGTCATGTCGCCACTGCTCCCGCTTTCTACTTACTTTCACTCTTTTTCTTTCCTCTTTTCCTCTTATTTCTCCTTGCTCTCTGACATTTAGTAACATAGCGTGGCAGATTTAAGGCATCAGGCATACTTCAATTACTTCTAACTGTCATCTAGTCTAAGCTAAAGGTATGTAGGTGAGCAGCTTTTACTGGCTTGTCTATCACCAGTCATCACTGTTTATACATTGCCATATTCTCAGGTGATTGAGAATATAAATGAGCTTTTCTATAAAAGTGAAAAATCTATCTCTTTGACAGATGATTGTGTGTTTGTAGAGTACCAGAGCTAAGACATGAAAACAAATCATACACATTATTCATGCCTGTAACTAGATTGTATTTTTAAATTATCATGAGTAGGCTGTAAAAAGTTTAATCTTTTGTGTTTTATAAAGCTTTAAAACTAAAATAAATTTGAAAATAATACACATATTTTTATTATGATAAAATTGACTTTATAATCAGGGTTCGTATGGGTGCTTGCAATCCTTGAAAATGCTTTGGTTTGGAAAGTGCTTGATTTCTGTATAAAGTCGTTGTTGATATTCTAACAGCACAATTCCGTGCTGGATCTCTGGCGTAATGTAGCTGCCCAGAGATTTAAAAAACATTTCTCTGGACTTCTATGCTGAGGTGCAGCTGTCACTTTAAACACACTATAGGCCTATCAGCCAATCAGAAGCTGGGTGGAGGCGGGACTTGTGAAGTTTCAGCGGTGCTCAAATTAAAATGGTTTGTTAGAACAAGTTTGAAAAAGGTATAGCTTTGTTTAACTTTTGATTTCCAAAACCCTCACAGTGAATGACTCAGTTTTAGTTTATAATAAATATAAAATATTTTGAGCCTGAGTCTCTTAAAATAGCATTAAAATCAGGTCATTGAGGATTTTGTTGAGCTAAAATTTTCATTTTTAAAACCAGACTTTAAAGAAAATGTAATTTAATAATTAAAAATGAAATATAAATGAGAGTTTTCACACATTCTGTTGATTTTGTTTGCCTAGTTCTTCTGTATTATCAATGATGTCGTTTTTAATGTTCAAGTATTTTTAATCATAACCTTCATAATGTTCATATTGATGCTCGGTGACAAAGGTAGACACTGTAAGGGCGATTTTGTGATAAGTAGAGTTTTTTTATATAGCACATTTTTTTAGATATAAAATCACAAAGTGCTTCACAATAAAAGCAAGATCAAATTTTAAAAACATCACATTCATACAATAGTACATGTAAAAACAGGGTATAATACAAAAAATATAAATAAATAAAACTTCTGACAGCTAGCTAAAAGCCTGTTTGTAAAAGAAAGTCTTAAGACATTTTTTAAAGCATCATTAGAATCAAGGCTGTATGGATTGAGGCGATGCATTCCACTGTTGGTGTGCAGCTGCTTGGAAAGACCGAACCCCACCAGATTTAAAATGTGTGCAGAGTACCACCAACAACCTCTGACCTGATGACCTCAAGCTCTCAGATGGTGACTGAAGCTGGATCAAATCTGAGATATAAGATGGAGCTTGTTCATCTACGCTCTAAAAGTTAAAAACAAAATTGTAAAATTAATTCTAAAATGAACTGGGAGCCAGTGAAGAGAAGCAAAAACAGCTGTGATGTGAGCTTGTTTGTTAGAGTTAGCAATCTTACATTAATATGTTATTAAATTCAAATGTAGAATATTTTAAATATTATATCACAGATAATCCTTTGCTTAGTACAAAACTTAAAACAGTCTGTCTTTTCTGTTAATATGTTGGTATTATCAATGCATATGCAGACAAAAGATGTAAGCGTGCGTGTCTGGAGGCGGTCGTAAAAAATAAGTTAATTTCATATTAATACTATAACTTGCAGAATTTTATTCAGTTGCAGAGAATTTTAGATTGTTGATAGGTACCCTTCAGGCAGGGAATGCTGTGTGTGTCATGGTTATAAAACTCAATGGAATATGACTAAATGAGGAAGACTGCTCTGAAATTTGGTGCTGGAAAAGTTTGAAAATTTACCTTGAAAATGCTTGAAAAGTGCTTTAATTTTACTGTGGGAAAAGTGTACGAACCCTGTAAAATACTAATGTTCAGCTATGTTTCCATTGCAACCATCAGACCGCGACTGAGATTCAAATGAAGGAACTGTGCATCATATCATTTTCCAACATTGGAAATGCATCACACAATCATTTAACATTCCCTGTCACTCTCAGGCATCATCTTTCTCATCAGCTGTATCTTTTATGAGCTCCCTGCATCTTTCTTCGGCAGACGTTTATGAAGATCCTTGCTGTCTTCATTCGGTCTGTCATAACTCACTCCGGTGCTCGCACTCTGTTCTCTGTTTATTGTACCTTGCCACGACTGTTTGATTTCTCACAGAAGATCACTTTTAGGGGTTTCAGGGATGTTCCGCCTTATTCAATCAAGCGCACTGTCACTGAATAGGGAGTGTGTTGCTAGGCAACTATGAGAACTCAATGACAGGGTTCAAATGGTGGTCCTGCGTTTGCAGAGAACATGCTGCCTCCGTCTGCACAACCGCTTCACAGAATTGATCATTTCTATTGACGAGTAAATGGCTCTTCTGTGTAATTATTTGCAATTTATATAAGCCGTGACTCATACATTCTTATCACACATAAGTTTCACACTACTTTTTAATGTTGCCCTGTTTTGGTATTAATATAAAGAGCAGGTACATAGATTTAACTACTAACTAGGCATGTCAACAAATTTTGCTGGATGATAAATTGTCTCAAAAATGATCACGATAAACATAATATGGTTTGGAGACTAATATAATGATACCCAGTGCTTACGAAGCTTACAGAAGTTTATACAATTTAGTACGTACGTAAAAAACGTTACGAACTGACCAGGACCAGAGATTGAGAAAACACACAACAGCTGCTGAAGCTGTAAAACTGTATCCCAGCTCCTCTATTCAAACCAGCACAATTTATTCTTTATTGGTTTTTTTTTTTCTTCTGACTTTCGAAAATAATTACCGTCACCCTCACGTTGCTTATGATATTTACAGTTTACAAAATTTACATCAAGTTACGAACCAGGAGTGGAGCTTTGAAAACAACACACAACAGCAGCTACTGAAGCTGTAACATCGCTACCCTCCTGTATTCAAGCCGGCACAATTTATTCTTTATGTGTCTTCCTCTGGCTTCATAAAACAACTGCGGTCACCCTCACGCTGCTTACGAAATTTAAAGAAGTTTACGAAATTTACACAGTGTAAAAACACCCAACACAACACCATATGCTAAGGAATAGAAAAGAAAAAGACAACAAGAAAACAAACAAGCAGGCAAATTAAAACTATCAACCTCATTTTAATTTTGCAAATAATTGATTTATTGCTTATTGTGACAGATCTACAAGCAACATTTCAACAGAAGTTGCTATTCCACCATAGATCAGTTCATTTTATATGGAAAAGCGCCTCCATTTTTTACATTAATGCGAAACAAAACAAAAAGCCTTTTTAAACTTTAGTTTCAACTCACCAATCAACATTGAAGAACCCCTCTGTGCTTCTGACAGTGGAACTATCGTTATTGCCTCTTGTCAAGAAGTGAGGCTATTTCCTTTTCCAGCCATCATGTCTCTGCAGCATTGGAAAAAAAAAAAGCAGTCTGCAGAGTTCTGGTAAAAGGTCTCCCAGCTTAAACTGTAGATGTTTCTTAGAGTTCAAGAAAATGAGTGGTGAGCAAAGATGCACATCAGTAACCAAGAGAAAGAAAACTGGCCCGTTGAGAGCGGGTGGGCCCAGCTGCCCTGTAATTCTTGCTGTAAGGAAGGATGGACGAGGTGGTCTAGGCAGAAAAGACCCCGTGGATTCTTGTTTTGACTGATACTCAGGTGTCAGACAGAACTCCTTTTACCATCTCTAGTTGTATCAACACATTGCAGGTGGACTGAATACTGGGGCAAACTGGTGCAGACACATTACTTATTACAAACTGTGTTTTGCAAACAGTCTCACCACTGAAATGATGCATGGTGAACAAACCACAAAAATTGATTTTGTGGCATTACTAATATAATGTTATAGGGTATTTTGTTTGGTATCTTGTAGATGGCATTTTCTTTTTCTTCTCATTTGAATCAACCATGCACTACTAAAATTGCTATAAATTTTAACTGTACAGTTTTGTCAAAGCAACAAAATGATTAGCCAGATTGGTTTCTTGGTTTATCAGATGATAGTGTGTAGTTTTATTGTAAAACATTCCTTTAGGCACCATTTAAACATGTGAAAATGTTTAAATGTTTGTTTTTAACTGTATACAGGTTTGATGCAGAGAAGGCCCGAGCATCAGCACAAGCTCAGGCTGAAACTCAATCACAAGTCCAGGCTGAAGTATCGAGAATGTTGTCTGCAGAGCGGGCTGTGACCCAAGAGAGCCTCCAGCAGGCCATTCTAAGAGAAAGGATCACCATCGAGGATGAGAGGCTCCGAGCTCAGCTGCTCGTAAGTGTTTTCATAAAATAATTGTTCAGTAGTATTATTATTTTTTTCTCTGAATGAATTTCACAAAGCTATGAATTTCTGATGGAAAGGTTGTTTGCAGAATGAAAGTGGTCATGGTTAAAGCTAGATTCCACCTTTGAGGAAGAATTAACCTGACTTTATTAGATTTTTTTATTTATGTAATAAAAGTTTTGAAGTTCCAAAAAAATAAGTTAGCTTGGTTGGGAATACATTTAAATTTTGTAAAAACTATGTAAAGATTATCCTGCAGCTTCTATAATTCTATTTATTTTAGTATGACACATTTTTGGGTGTCACCATGTTTTGCAACATTCTTCCTGTAGACTAAACTTTGAGTGTTAAAACATAATTAACGTTTTTTGCTAAGTATTATACTTCATTAAAGGTTTGTTTTAACTGCTTGAGTATAAATAATTCAACAGATCATATTTTAGGTTTAAAGAGATTAATTTATTTCGGTTTGGTTTGGGTCATATTTTCCTACTACTACTAAGTTCTGCATTTAATTGCAGTGCCACTAATAAAAAAATACTAATGTCTTTGTTTAATCTGATTATAATGAATAAAATGTACTTGTTTGTCATAATATATATTTTTATTAATTCAGTTACCGTTTGGTTCACAAAGTGTTTCTTCTTCTTTGCTTGTTTATCCTCTTTTGCTTTTACCTTGGAGACATAAGATTTCTGGGAAAATGTTTCTCTAGATTTTACAAAACCAACCATCCTCCTGGTTGAGCAATAAATGCTTACTTTCTTCTTCCATTTTGTTTTATTATGTGCTTTTACGTGCATGGATAAGTGTATGTTGTTCATTTTGTTAAGAAAATATATATAAATCTATTATAAAATATCTGTTTGGATAATTCTGCACCACAGGCTGTGAGGTGGTCTAAATTAGGACTGGATATTTGGATATTCACTCTGTGTCTGCAGAGGTTTCCTCTCAGTGCTATGAAGCTCCTGTCACTGTCAAAAGACATAGATTAGGTTAATTGTCAGTTAGGCGGATGTGAACGTGAGCGTGAATGGTTGTCTCTCCCTGTGTGTGTCAGCTGTGTGATTGACTGGCTCTTGCTCAAAGTCAGTTGGAGCGGGTTTCTGCCACGTGATCCTTTTAAAGGATAAGCACATTTAGCTGATGGATGAATGGAAATCTGTGGCACATTATCAAATAGCATTTTAATTGTTCGACCTTCCAAGCACAAATTTACTGACGGGAGGGGAAGCGGGGGTGGTCAATTTGTAAGAGGACAAGTTCCATTTCACAGTCTCGTGCTCCGAGTTGTACCGTTCGGCTCTTATCGGCAGGGCACGGTTGGCACGACGACAGATGTTTGTGCTATAAGCAGTAATTGCTGTAAGCAGTAATTCAAAGAAGTGCGTCGACTTTGTCAACTCTCGCAGCCGAAAAAAAAAAAGACCTTCATGAAACACACACAAACAGTACAACTCAAAGCTGCTATGGAAAACAAACTGAAAGGACTTTCACATTTCATTTAAAACATCATGAAGTCATACAGTAAGTAAACATTGCCACTCTAGGTCAGCATTGCCTTGATCCAAATCACTTCCCGTTTATCCTATTAAGAGAAATGTTCTCATTTTGTTCGCCTTGTGTCTCTACTTCCTCTAAATTGCCCTCGTAAACATTTTCAGATGAACATTCCCAGCACACTCAGGCAGTTTGTTTACTCAAAAAAAACATTTTCCCTGGAGTGTGGCCTCTGTTTACAAACCTATTCTATTGATTATATAGCTCATTTCACACGCCTATTGCAGTAATAGAAAAAATTAATCATTTTGTTGAGAGAGAGTAGGAGCGACTCGTTGATGTGATTCCTAGCCATAGGACAAGTATCTCATTTGGAACGCGACGATGATTGAAACTAAAGAAAGAGATAGAAGAGCATTGGTGAGGGGGGAAGTCCATGATTTGGTGTTTTGAAGAAAGCAGTTTGAGTCATAAGTTTTAATTTTGAGTTGGAGCAAGTTGGAGGCAATGAAGACATGTGTGCAGTCAGTAGTAGTCCTTTGGTTATTAATGCCTGCATCTTTCTAAAGCACTATTTTTTGAACTTTTCCTACTTTGAAGCCATTTCTTGCAGCCCTGAGGCTAACTCCAGACCATTAGCACTCTTTAAAGCTATAGAAAAAGCTGCTGTTGCTTTGCATTTAGACTTATTCAATAATATGGTCTTTTGTTTGATTATTGGACTGTAACTTGTGTTTTCTACCAACATCAGTTGTTATTTTTCCTGGTCTTTATTTTCTTCCAAAAGACACATCTGTCAGAGGTTTTGCTGTTTTAAATCACACGCAGTAAGTCTGTGTGTGGTAATTTCTTCTATAAGAGTATTCTTTAAAGCGCTGCAGTTTTAATAGAATCTGACGGGTTATCAGCAGAGGTGCAGCACTGTTTGCACCACTTATGTAATTGTCAAGTCAGACGCTGCCACACAGCCGATATTCTTTTCAACTGGAAATTGACTTTTTGCGTTTTTAAAGACAGACCAGCTCCCATTCATTGTCATTTCACTGTGTGTTCATCAAACTCCAGGATTGTTCGCTACCCACAGCAAACTCATCTTTGATGAAACACAAAATGTCTTTTGTATGTGTGTGTGTGTGTGTGTGTGTGTGTGTGTGTTTATGGGTCTGTGCATGCATATGTGTGTGTCTCCATCTGCTGTCTGTCTTTTATTTCATCTCTTTTTGCTTTAGTCTGAGACCTAATTTTTTTTAAAATGAAAAATAGCATAAAGAAAATCTTCTAAGAAAATTTACTTCAGAGAATAAGAATGTAAATGCTTTTTTTTCTTACTATTTTCACAAGTTTCATTTACTTCAGTACACACCCTCATGTCACCCTGTAAATTAAATAAACATTATTGTACAGCACATAAGCATTGGTAATTGGAAGGTGAAAGTAGTTGTGATTGCTAGGCAAAGTCAATAAGGTGATTGAGTAAGAGGTCCAAGGAGAAGTTATGGTTTGCTGTTCTAAGCACATAATCTGATGACCAATAGTGCCTAAAGAGGTGATTTGTTTAATTATTTCTTTAAACAAACCTGTTTTTGTCTCATGTTTTAAAGCTTTTACTCATAAATTCCTAAGCAATTGATATGTCTGTTGGAAAAAAACATTTTACTTGCCTTTTTTGTTATTTTAAGCAACATTTACCTTGAACCTCATCATAAAAACTATTTTGTGTGCATGCATCCATTTACACACATTTACTCTAATTTAGAGGCTTGCGCTGAACCCTCAAAACATTTAGATACAGTGTTTTGTTGGAATTAGAAAAGCCTGTTCAACATAATCAATTTAGCGTGTTTTCTTCTCTTGTGTTAATTTTGGTTTAAGCCAAAACACATATTTTAATCCAATTACAGCGCAGGCTTGACTGAAAATATTAGGAGATTTGTTCTTATTATCTTCCAGAAAGTAATAAAATCAGGTGAGGTGTTATGAAACGGTTTTGTTTTGTTTATTTTCTTTTTTTCCCCACCTATTCTACTTGTTTGAAGACCAAGCTAGAATAATGATGTATGCAGAGGGACAGTTGTTGAGTTCTGAGTGCAGTAAAGTTTAGAGCACATTAAAACCATCTTTTAAATGTATTTACCACCCATTAAAATGAAAAAGAAAGGAAATTAAACTAAAACCCCTGGCTCAGAATTGAAAAGTTGGGACAAATTTGCTTTAATAAGAACAAAGTTGTGTTGTGAGAAAAAAAAGATCAAAACTAAAATTCTAATATTGATCCCGTTAATTGAAATGAACTCTGCGCATGTTTATTGTGACAGAGAATAACTTCTCTCCCTGTGGCAGCTGTGCTTGTGTTCTTCTTCCAGCATGGCATTGATTTGTCCCCCTCATTAAGATACAGGTCACGGTGAGTGGTGGGACCCCATACGTTCCCTCCTCCTTCGCTCACAATAAGGGCAAGGCTATGAGCAGTTATGCCTCCCCACGCTCACCTATAATGGCCATAACCTTCACAACCACGGCTCCACCAATTACAGTGACATGCATTGAAGAGGTTTGCCCCAAGACATTGACTTAGACCAAGATTGGTTATCATTTAGTTTTTATTGATTTGGTTTCTGGTTATTTTAGTTTTAAATTGTCTTCTCAAGTGTATTGCAGATTCAACAATTGCTATGTCATTAAAGTGTCAACTTATTCATTTGTCAAGATGATCATTTTTGGAAAGTTGTAAAATTTTATAACAAATAAACTTCTTGTGGTTTAGAAAAGCTAAAACAACCAACAATATATATATTTTTTCTTTTAATAAAAAAAATACTTGTTTTACAAGTTCTTGTTTAATCTATCAACTTTCTCTCCCCAAAAAAGGATCTAATTGCCTTTTAGCTTCTTGATTATATAAAGATTACATAAATGTCATATGATAAATGCCAAGTGTATCTAGGGTGCTCGATGGTTTATACCCCCCCAGTGGGAATTCTTTTCCCTCAGCCATTCCCTTTCCTGTCAGGCTGACTGGCAGCAGCCAGCCAGCAAGTCTACCGTTAATTGAAACTTCACACTATTGTAGGCAGGGGTGTTTGTTGTCATCGCCAGTAATGTTGGGTTTCCAAGGTTCTGTTGTCTGAAGGGAACACGTTCAGCATCAGTGGTCACACATGTAATGCCGCTCAAGGGGAACCAAAATAACGAAAATAGGAAAGCGTAAACATGAGGTTTTGTGTCATTTAGAAGCATTACTGAATTTCTTTTTTTTTTTTTTTTTTACATTGCATGATAGTTTAACCTTCATTATTATAAATACAATATTACTGACTACTATTAATAACAGGCATGCAAATGAAAGGCCAAAAGCTACATTTATTAAATTAAGTGGTTATATTCAGCAGAGTTTTGCAGCTGAAATTCAGAGAGTCACGTTACTTCATTCGATTGTCATCTGCTTCACTGGCAATGTGATGACTGTGTTTACTTTCTTGTAAAGTTGCTGACAGCCGGGTGTAGAAGAAGAATGAATAATTTATTAAACCTGAATTTAATAATGAGGCGTTCATGTTTAATTACAAAAGCAACAACAAATAACAGTTATATTTACTGGTTAACAGTGACAATAAAGAAACATGTATTTAAAAAACCTGTAAATGTAGTCTTGTCTTTAGATGCTGACAGTTTTATGCACCCCCGACACATAGTGGTTACAGAGCTGCCCAGTCTATGCCCATGTGTCAGTGCACACATCTGTATTTTAATAAAATCATAGACCCCAGCCATACCCTCATTTTATTTTCAACAATTCTGCTCCCCACAGAGCCACGCTGGTCCATTGTTCAATCAATCATTCACCATAGCTTCTCACCTAGACACAAGCACCAACCCTCAGGCAGACTTTTCAATCAAACCTAGAATCATCAATCTTTGCTTGCTCCAAACAGTGGTTTGGGTGGAGTAATGGCTTTGTCTACTAGTAACTGGTCCCAAACACTTAAATCTTACATTTACTTTGCCATGTTTTATTTGGCACCTTGACATTTTCATTGAGGATTGTTCTGTTGAGTTTAACAGTACAGGATATTCAGGTTTTTTATGATTAAACAAAAGTTTTTTTTCTGCTACTTCTCATACTGTCATTATCAATTGGCCATTAGTTGTGCAGTAAAGCATCTCACGTGGAGTTGAAGAATTTAGGTATAACTAATCTCCCCACTTTAAAGTGTGTAGTTTAATTTTAGTGTGATATTATGTAACAAAATATGTTATCTTCTACTGTTTTTGGTTGTAACTTGTTATAAAAATTAATACAAAAAGTACCGTAGTTTAACAATTTATTTCAATTTAAAAGTCCTCAAGTTTTCACTATAAAAAATAGACATCCTACATTATCACACATTGTGTCTTCATCAACAAGTGTGCAAAAATTTAGTATATGGACCCTTTTTCTTCCTTCCTTTTTACTGTAATTTAGCAAAAACATATACAAATTAAAATAAATTAATCGTCTTAAGCTTGTTATGAAACCCTATAAACAGACACTGAAAGTGCTTGTTGCAGTGAAATCAGACTCGAGTCTCAGCCCTGTAGTTGTTAAGCTTTTTTCTTTGCTCCTTTTCCCTTTTAACAATTTCAGCTTTCACAGCATGGGGTAATGGAACAGACCAAGAATGTTTGTTTGCTCCCTTCTCAATAAAACGCACACGCTCGCACACACATACATCATGTTCATCCTATCAGAGCTCCGAGAGAATCAGTAAACGCTCTTCCTAAAATGTGTTCTATTTGATGACTGGTTGCCTTGAAAATGACTTGGTGAAGCTTAACATCTTTAATGCAACAAGGCCCCCCTACCTGCTCTGTTCACCTTGGTAGTCCTCTCAATTGCACCCCGCACAGAACTGCAATATCCAGAAAATATCCTGCTTTTAAGAAATATTGTGTACTTCAATTGCATTTTAGATACAGACGACTGGCCCTGCCTGATAATGGCTTGACGATTTAATGTACCAGGTATTACAGGAGACATGCTGAGTTAAAAATTGGTGCCTGTTGGTGGTATTTTAAAGAAATAGTAAAGAAAAAACATTAGTATCTTTGAACAGGTTATTTATTCACTTCACAGTAGTGTATAAAGAAAATTAGGTGCTTAAGGCTTTTTTTGTTTTAATACAACTTCTGAAAAGTTAGAGGCAGGGTCCTCCAGTATCAAGAGAGGGACACACATCTGGCTTTTTTAGGTTTGAAAGTAAATATGTTGGCATTGTTACATATATGGTATGCATAGTTTGAGCATTACTGTAGATATTAATGCTGAAAAACCTTTTAGGGCAACATATAATATTATCTTTGTCACACAGGGATTTCATAGTTTAGAATAGTAACAACAAACCACATTTTGCTAATATTAAAACAGCCTTGTAGTCCAGATTTGTTTCCAGTTTTAAACATATTGTCAATGCAGAAAAAACAGAACAATGATAGAATCATTAACCTTGAACATTATTTGTTTCTAAAAATAATATAAAAAATAATCCTACTGTTTTAAAGGAAAGAGATTTAATTATTATTTATAGCTTGTGAACAATTAAAATTAAGCTTATATGACTAGATAGATTCAAACTACATTTGTTTTTAATATTAATATTATATCATTTAAAATATTTTTTTACCTGACACAGTGCTTCTGAGAGTGTGAATGCATTACGACCACGTCATACTTACAGGAAGACACACAGAGAGGCAGCAGCTCAGCTGGTAAACAGTGGCTAACACAGAGATAAAAGCTTCAGTCTTTAGCGAGGGTGAACGGCTGCTTGTCAAGCTCCATCATTTCCATCGTTAAACTGCTTGAGATTTGCCTCCTCTCTGGATATTTTTTGGATTTGTCAAAAGATTTAAATCCTGATGAGTTCTTGAACGCTAGCTTGTTGTTTTTAGCATTTTAGCAGACATACTCTGTGCTGCGTTCAAGAGGTATAGGATATTACAAGTTCTCAAATTGGGAGTAGTTGTTCCGACCTTTTAATGTTTATAATTATAAAGTTTGCGTATCACATACACGATTAATTGGTAAAATAATATTAATAATTATTAAAATGACTGCTTGTTTTTCAGCACGGAGTATTCTAATTATTTTTCTAGTGAGAAAGTTGTTTGTTCCGACTCAACTTGAACAAGTCGAGCGAGTCAGGCCGAAACACGCATACTCACTGTCGCGCTGGCAAACATGAACGTATATTATTGGTTCTGTTTGTTGTGATATCGGCCCGATAAGTATGACGTCATCATTTCCTAAAATCCGTACAACTCACACCCGGGTGGGGGGTCTGTCGGCTGCGGACATGAAAGCGCCTGCTGTGAAGCAGGAGGAAAGGAAAGCGGAAAAAGTTCAAAACTTATTTCTAACGGCAGAACAGGTTGGAAGATGGTTATTTGATGTTATTTATTTTCTTTGTCAAACCGACAAAGAAAAAATAGAAAACATTAAATACAACCACTCAACTGTCCTTCAAATAGTGCTGTTAGTACTTCTCCTATGCCTGCGATAAAATGGCCACATACCATGCCAGTATTAGGGTTAGAAGTGAGGTTGGAGTCTAATTGGCTGGTCCTGTGGCTGGCAATCTGCACCTGGCACTCAACCAGTCAGGTAATTGGTTCTACAAGCTTCCAGCAGCAGGGCTGGGGTTTAGCAGTGTTTCAGTTGATGGAAAGATACGGTGTAAGGTCAGTCTGATTCTGAAAAGAGGGCTTGTGCCTTTTACACCATCAGGTAGTATGTGTATTTATTTATATATAAAAAAAAACATCCTCATTTGATCATTTACTAATATACATTTTTGAAACTTTATAATGATGTCATGTCTGTACTGGTAAACAATAAAAGATTGATGAGAAGTGATAAGGGTTATGTACCAAGATGCAGCCACAAAATATTTAATATATGAAGATTAATCAATTTCTCAGCTTTAATTTGACCTTTACACATTTAATAAATGTGAATGCTTACTTTGAAAAAACGCTGTTTGCAAAACTGTAATATATTTGTAAAAAGAGGTTGATGGATTAGAAGGGACTGCGTTTTTGCTGACAAGGGCTGGCCAGGCAGATGCTGAGGCTTCTTCTAGTTTTATTATGCTTGTCAAGGCTACCTGCTGCTTGGGAGATTAAATATGTGTTAACATCCAGAATTGCAACACATAACGTCCAACCATAATCATGCAAACCTTTACCTTCTTATTTATGCATTCCTGTATGTCAAACATTTCTGATTCAGGTCAGAATTCATATGCTGCTGGCACATATACACTGATAAACCAGGCACATGCCACAAGGGTTGTCCATGAGGTCCAATGTCAGCAACATATCCCGAGGCTGTATCTTCTCTCTGCATGTCTTTTCTTTCACCTCTTTTTTTGCCATAGGTTGTTACACCTCATGTCTCTCCCTAACCAACTCTCACTCTCATTACCTCGGTACCTGAGGAACATCTGTCGTCCAAAGCTTATATGACTCTTTCCACTACCAGGTCATTCAGTGTGTCCTCTGCCATTAAATAAGATATTTTTTTTCTGTCATTGACTTGTGTGTCTGACTGAGCTGTTCCACAGAATTTCATCTGCAACCTTTGCTCCTATTACTCACATTGCTCACTCTTACCAAGAAATGTGGTCAGGAATTATAAATAAGTTCTTTGTTTAGAAAAGCAAAACTAATTCAGCTTTATCAAAAATAGGAAAGGCTCATCAATAAAAAAAATTTGTTTAAAGTCTTGTTTTAGTTTAAAACTTATTCCATTCTACATCCCCGTGTTTTGGCAGTAAACCTATAAAGCATCATCACTCCTTCATCTTGTGCTGCGTGTTGGACATGACAGATGACTCAGGACCTCCAGAGGTTTGCTCCCCAAGGCTCTGAATAAAAGCAACTCCAACCTCAGAATGATCAATCAATCAGTTTACACCGCAGGCGCCCGATCAACCAATTAATCAATCTTTGAGCTAGCAGATGTTGCTGCTGTCCCTCCTTGGAGGATCTGGCATTGCACTGGTAGCTGTGACGTCTCCAACAAAGGCTGAGGGGCTTGAGTTGTCTGGAAGTAGAAAGGAAAGTAATCTTTCATGTATCTATCAGGATTTCAAGCTTTTTTTGGTCTCACCGCTTCCAATTATTTTCAAGTTTTTCTTTGATTTTTACAATGTTAATTCATTTCTTTAATTCAAATAAAGTCCTCATCCTGTTTGTATATTTGCGTATACAAAACAAATACTTCTTTAATAGATTTCTTAAAGAAATGTAAATGCTTGACTGGGTTTGTCACCCCTACCTCTGCCTTTTTAAAGCCAGCTGGCTCAAATCAAACCCTGAGTCAGCCACTATCAATGAACTGCCGACCCTCAAGACACTTTGTCTTAATTTGCTCGTAAATTGTCAGCAGTTACGATACAAACTCAAATATTGAGACACCCACTTTTACCGCCTACATTCTTTGGCCTTTGGTCCTTGTCCTCGGTAGGTCTGCCCTTTGACCCAGATGGTCATTGTGTCATCATTCAGTGTGTTAAAAGACCCCAAAGGAGGATAGTGTTTTTCAGCAACAACTTGTGGTGCTAGTGCATTCAACTAGTAAAGTTAAATGACTAAAACTACTATAAGCTACTGTAAGAACAAGTTATTTTACCTGCAGATGAAAGTAGCAAATAATTTGCTTAAACTAGTGTAACATTTTTAAGGTTTGAGTTGTTTCAAAATGGCTGAACTTCACACTGAGTTAGGTCCTTTACATCTAATAAAATGAGGAACAAGTCAACTTTTTTATATAGTATAAAAGTACAGATCAGGTGTTAGGTATAAAATGTTTTAATTCATGCATGTCTGCTCCTTGGTGAGTTTTAAACATAGTGCTTGTTGGACTGTCAAACAGCATTGGAGCTTTGTATGTGAATGAGTGTCTGTTCTTTGATGTTATCAAAGTTAAGCCTATTAACTGACCACACCATATCTGACATGATCACATCGCCTAATAATAGCTAGCCATGAATTTAAAGTGTTATTACAGCTCAGTAAATCCCCACGATGCTTATTAGCAACTCAAAGTGAATGGCCTCCAATGGAGTTTTACAACCTCTGGTACCGAGAACTATGTTTTACTAGAGATGTTAAAGATTAAACGATTACTGCCCAGTAAGGTGAGGTGATATCATTTTACACCATCACTCGGAATTGATCAGATAGCGATAGCTTTTGAAGGTAGAGCTGCTCTGCTTTTTCAGGCTGTTAGAAGGTGAGCCATGTTTTGCAACAAAGATGATCCGGAATTAGTTATCAGTATGTGAACGTTGGTGTATTATTTTGTCAATACAAGACGTATATAAATATATATTTTTTATAAAACATTCTACCTCATGTTATTCAGTGTAAAAAAGTACTCATCTGCAAGAAGAAACCCTCTCTCCTTCCAGCTCCCATGCTGTCCATATTCCTTTCACACATTGAGTTATCCCTCTACTCTCCGTTTCATCCTCACTACCCTGTGTATCTTTCCATCCCTCCCTCCATCCATCTCTAACCTTCTTCATTTCACCTACACCTCCGCTGTGCTAATTAACACCAGAGCACGGTCGCATTGTGCTGCCCCTTGACCTCCTCTCTGCCAGTGGGATTGAGCAGAACTTGGAAGCTCACGGCTTCAGTATTAGTTTGTCATAGACTCCTGTCGCACACGAATGTGATAGATGGACCCTAGTGAGCAGCTCTGACCCACAGTGCTGCAGCACTGACTTGGATAGTGTGAAGGGAGCATTGATTATGATGCCACTTGTGACAGGGGTGAATCAGGGCTGGGATGATGGTTGCAGAATGGGGGAGACAAAAGAGACCAAGGTTATGGATGAGGAGCAGATGGTTAATGTGATGAGATTTGATTTGTGCTCTATAGATTTCAACTTCTTGCAGGATTATTTTCACCTATCATGATTTATAAGCATCTAGCAGGCACAGTGAAGCAAAGAATTTTCACATTTTATTACATTAGAGAATCCTTATCATTGAGATGTGAAGTGGAACAAAAATCTTGGTGTGTACAGAACTGCTATGAGTTTTTCTCATGATGAATAATGCAGCATTGTATTTGTCTAGAAATATAGATTTTATTAATATAATAAAGATACAATAGTTAAAGTTCCCAAAGTTGTAACTAGGTGTACAGCAAAAATATGTTGCTGGTTTAACCTCATCTATATTAAATTAGCTGCTTCGAGAAATAGCTTTTTTACTTGTCTGGTGCATTGAGATTTTACTGTAGTTTTGTTAAAACATCAGTGAAAAGTGTGCATATATAATGCAAGTATTTGAGTGTGATATTTCATACAAATGTTTTTATTCTACCAGAGAGAGCTGCTAAAGCTATGCTATATACATATACTGCAGGTACAGAGTCCAATACTTTTGACAGATAAGAGTTATTTTTATTTCAGTCTCTTGGAAGGGTTTAAAAGAAAGAAAAAAGCAAATGTCGGAACATTTTAAACGAAAAAAAGCAGGTGTGCGAAAGAAAATAGTCTATATGGGAGCAATTCAGTGAGAGAACAGCCGGTGGGTGGGAGTTAAGGGGAGGAGGGCTGATGCAGCAAAATCCACCTGTTCTCATCCCTCTTCCATCCTTCCTCTCCCCAGCTCCTCCCTGCTTCTCCTCCTCTTTTCCGTCCCTGCACCCAGCTCAGACTGCGGCAGTCAGCTAATTAAAAAACATAGTTGTCCCTTAATTATTCAGCGGCTGGCTAATTGATATTCACAGAGGCGATCACCGAGCCTAAATGATTCGTTTAATCTGACCACGGCGGTCTCACTTTCAACCGCGTGTCACCCTCAGCCATTATGCTACTGTACTTGGGAAAAGACGGGCAGAAATGGACAGAATGTAGAAGTTTGCTGTTAATGCGGCCTCCTGGGCTGCAAATAGAAACCGTTTTGTGTTGGCTCCAGAGGGCTGGATTTCTTGTAATGGTTTGTATTTTTAGTGGGGTATTTTTCAGTGTGAGTCAGGGGGTGATGCACAGAAACACAGTAGGGCTGAATGTGAACAGACTTTCTTCTAAAGTTTTATTTTTAGAGTTCTAAAAGTTTAGTGTGTTTATTAGGACGGTGCCTGCATTCATGAAACTGTTTCCCAACTGTAAACTTCTAAATCCCTGGAGTTTGTTAGTTTCCACATTTTTAAACACCTTCTGATAGTTTTGTCAATATTCATCAGTGAGCCACTTTTCTATTTTTGACTCCTCCATTCATACATTATTTTCTCCTTTTCATTGTCTGTCTGCTCCCTCAAGTTCACTTCCAGTTTCTTGTCTGACTCTGCCTTTCTTTGCCTTCTCTACCCCCAACCATTACCCCAGCTCCCCTTCACCAGTGACCGCCTGCTTATTAGGGGAACAAAAGCTGGATGGGCAGTGCTGAAGCCTGAGCTATTGTTTGGTCCTTCGTATGATTAGATTATCTTTAAAGTCTGCTGAATGGGACTAATCAGTGAGAAGTAATCCTGACATAATGTGTGTGTCTGAGCCTGTGTGTCGTCGAAGAGGAGGGCCAATCTGCCTACATGGAAAATGAGCACAAGCGGTGGTGCATGCACATGTAGACACTCATGCAGACCCTCACAAAAGTGAATGAAAAAAGAAAATCCCTTGGTACACATTTCTGTCGCAACCTCTCCTCTTTTAATAAGCCCTTTAGTGGCGCCTTCAGCACACATTTATCTCTCTGCCCGCTCTGTGGGTACAGCTGCTCAAGCTGCTGCATGTGCATGTCATGATTTGTGTGCCACAGATCAGTTCTTGAGCTATTGTTTGTCTCCTTGCATATGGGTGCGTGTTTTGTCTTTCCTCGCAAAGCCAAAGTCTTTAGTCACCACCTACCAGTGTAACATTGTTTGGACGCACTTGTGACAATATACCAACCCCTTGCCAATGATCTCCCTTTTCCCATCATCCCTTGTCTCTTCAACCTAAATTGAGCTGTTGGTAGGAGACAGTTTTTTGGCAACAACAGCATAATCCAGCCTCTTGAAAACTTTTTCATCTTATCCTGGAGGCCAGGCTCAGAATCAATCACAAGTCCTATCTAGTGTAGTAACTGCACTCTTTTATAGGTATACTTCAGGGCACATTTACCCAAGACTGTCATTTAGGAATAAATTTTACTTGATCCCATTCTGCAGTTCAGCAACCTTTTAGGTTTTGTGTCGCACTTACCAAACTATAACTCTGCTTGTAAGAGTACACAATAGAGACCCTAGCTTGACCACAAAAGTATTAGGTACGTAAGGTTGTGTTGAGGGCATCGGAGACAGCAGCGCCTTGGTCCTGGATTTGTTTTGTGAGAATTGTCAGGGGGATAATAGTGTTTCCTTGGAGGTTGTTTTATTTATTGTTTCTGACACCATAAAGAAGGTGTTTGACTTTGTGAGAGGGTTTTGGTTTTGTATCTTGTAGGGGAGCTTGGAGCATCCCCTTGACTTTGAAACTTCCCCCACTCATCTTCTGTGAGGACAGCTCCTCTGACTCCTCATGGCGACTCATCACAATGCACAGAGCATACAGTTTAGCCTCTAGTGTGTTGAGTAGCTGAACACAGATGGTTATCAGGATAGTGATTGAATAGGGCCAGACCATTTTTCCTCCTCCATTGTTATATTTTCTTTAGAACTTTTTTTTTTTTTTTTTTACTTTCTGGAGTGTTTAAAAAGAAAGCTTCAAGCTAATAACTTGTTGGCTGTTTTCTTAATAAAATATGTGTTGCAGTAATGTAATATATTACTCTAACTACATTATAAACCAATGCTTTGTAGTTGCACAGCCCATATATATTCTAGATGTTTGCATAGGTTTGTGTATCTGCTAGTAAGAAAGCAAAGTGATATTGAAATATAAGTATTCAACAAGTCAATCATTGCTAGGTTCTGAATACTAAATTGTCCCAAATGTCACTTGAATGAAAACAATACATTTATATCTTTTTACACTCCTTTTTTCCCCCTCATCTCATGTTCAAATCTTTCCTTATTCAGGAACTTGAACTAAATGTGAGTATAGTTTTTAATAGGCTCCTGTCTTACTTTTGTTTGGCAAAGTCAAGTATTTTTCTTTACATACATGACACATTTTCATTTCTGCCAACATTTTACTCCATTTTAATAAATTTTAAAATTATCCACTTCTTTCTAATTAGATATGTACATTTGTGTTAATTGGATCTTTGTCGCCGTTTTGGAAAGAGTAAGTTCTTGCTTTGCTTCCATCTCTTGTCTTATATTTTTTGTATTCTCTTACTAAATATTTAGGTAATAAGAAACTGAATGTCAAAAACAAACTCTAGTTTGTAGTTGATTCTTAAAAACTATGACAGTGTTTTGGTTGACCTTTGGCTCTTAGTCACACCTTGATAGTGTTTTTTTCCTCAGTCAGGGCTGATATATCAAGTCTTATCCAAACTGTATATCACATGGAAAGTCAGTCGTACGTTCAGTCAAGGTCACAGTAGAACGGAGAACAGTGAAGATAGGTAGGGTAGGTAAATATATAAAGCAGAACACAAAGCTTGTTTGCAACAAGAAGTGATGTTATCTTCATATCCTGATAGGAGGAGTTGGCTAAAGAGCAAACAGAAGAGGACATAGAGTCTGTCAAGGCATGATCAGGCACTTTTTCTTGTTGTGTGTATTTATTTTTTAAATAAATGAGTGTTAATGTGATCCTTTTGGTAAAGCTAAATTTTCCTCATGTCTATGTCTGTTGTACATGTTAGGCCAAGAAACTGCAGGCCAAGGAAGCAGATCTGAAGAAGCAGGATGCTTTCTACCGAGATCAAGTGGCCCGACTGGAGGACAGGGTAAGAAACATGTTTTTCATTTATTTATTTATTTATTTATTTATTTAGGAGGTGAAATAAAAAAAGACATTCAAACATTTTTCCGTACACATTTAATAAATGGGGTAATTGGATAAGGAGAGGACAAATGCAGAAATGTCAGGGTTAAAAATCTACCTACACCAAACAAACGAAAAAAAAGACCTGACACCAGACCTGAAAGATGTTTTATTCTTCCCTTGATCATCAATTGTATACCAATATTTTTGGTCGTTGGTGCTAGAATACTTTTTTCTCTTTGACAAACTGTGTTAACTTGGGCATTTTTCATTGATTCGACTAAAGAAATGGGAAAAATGTGTGTTTGTGACAAGCTGCTGGTTAAAAAAGAGACTACACAAACGAGCTGAAATTGATTCCTGCTCAGTTATGTGTCAACACAACACTACTTCATCTCTTGAGTTTATGAACCTTTTTATGTCTGAATGATTTATAGGTCAGGTGGCTTATGGCTTAAATTTAGAAGAAAAACAAAAGACCACATTGTCTTTGTTACCATCCTTCAACTTCAACTCTGCATGCATCCCCCAGTGTGCTGTGTGTTAATGTCCTTTACTCAGTTTTAACCTCTGCTTAAAGGATAAAAAGTTAAATCTCATTCATCCCAGTGTGTTTTTTCTCCATGAAAATGGCATTACCCTGATAGTGTGTGTGTCATGCTTGTGTCCTGTGTATTTGGACACGGGTCATCTGCCATCTTTAGCACACCTCAGATGACTGCACCATACTGGTCTCTGTGAGAAATACCTCCAAGACAGAGGACTTGGGTCAAAAGCCCTGTTTAGAACTGGTAAAAATGATGCCTTCATGCAGCTCCCAAACCAAAAGTATCTCAGTAAGGATATGATGTCCTGTTAAAATGTGCTTAAAATATTCCATCATGCTGGCAAGGAGTTTCTCCCCCGTGGAGAGTGCAAAAAGTCAAATGTGCTCCAAAGTGGAAGCCGAATGAAAATTTCACTCTGTTGTGACATTGTGGGAGGATAAAGGCACTCACATATTACTTGTCTTAGAATCATACACAAGTTTAAAAATTGTAAAATAGTTTTGTTTTTATCCCAATCATAGTGTAAATGAATATGTGTGTTAATGCTTGAAACATGGTTTCGTATTGTAGTTTTTATCCAGCAATCCTTGATAACCTCTTTATAGTTTAAGAAAACATATTCAAACTTTAGTAATGTTGTTTTTGCTTGTTTTGCACATTGTAGACATCTAAATCAATATGTTGATCTGTCTGATATTGTTAAGACTGCGATATCAGTCAATACAGACTTGAATAATATTTGTAATATGATATGCAGGTTAATTATCAGTTTGCAATTTCAGAAATTCATTCCTAAAGCCAAAATTTCTTCTTATGTCTGCTTTTTCATCCCTATTGCATACTTTGTCTTGCTTTGCATAGAGGATCAAATGTGGGTGCAGATAGTAAAAGTGATGAGTTCCGACGAATACACGCGTTATCGACTCCAAACACTCACCATCAATCAGCCGCGTTGGCCTCTGGTCAATATTCCTTAGATCAAAATGTCAACAAATCACCTTCACACCTCAGAGAGAAACACAAGATTGAGAGAGAGGAAGACAGAGAGGGATGGACGGATGGACAACATGGACATGACTCAAGACGGAAAAAAATAGGGCGAGAAATAGTGATTCAACTTAAAGTGTGACAACACAGGTAAGAAAAAAATAATAATTCAAAAGAGCCCGCCTGTGACGTTACGTCTAAAAATTTATGATAAAGTGACATTTCTGAAAACGTGACATGGAATAAGAACAACAAAAAAGATGAAAGTAAAAGACACTGAGGAGCTGTAAAAAGAGTAAATGTCACAAATGATAGAGAACAAAGGAAAGACTGTGAAGAGAAGGTTGAAAGACCTCTACAAAGAAAAACTGAGAAGGTAAGGATTTGAAACAGAAATGGAACTAGAGGAAGGATCTTCAGAAGCAAACAGGAAAGAAATGCATTGATTTATTTATTGACTCATACACAGAATTAAATTACAAATCAATTTGGAGCTCGCTTTGAAAAATCTGCACAGAAACACTTTCATTTAAAGTTTAGCACATTTTATTAAGACTTATGTTTTCTGAAGGCAGTACATGACAGCATATAAATTATGATTTAACTATAGGAATGTTTGGGGTCTTGCATCATGTGGATTTAAAAGTTCACAGATGGTGCTGAAAGGCCATAAGTTGTCATTGAATTCTAAATTCTTAACGGTTTTATGGGACTTTTATGGTTTTCTCAGATTATGTAAATCTTCATTTTTCCCTTAACATGCATCAGTACAGTAAAATGCCTTTCCTGATATATGGCAATTAATATTGTCTGCTGATGTTTAAAAAAAATATAGTTATAACTTATCTAAAGAAAAATTGAAATATAATTCAAAGAATTGGTCACAAAGTATAAATGAGCAGTTGCAAGTGAGGATTTTTAGGCACTAAACACAGCTTTAGAGTCTTTATCCAATTACCTTTCACTGTAGTTATTAAACTGCAGTATGATTTGGTTGCAAACCCATTCTTTTTCCTTTGAGACTGCAGTGAATTTGATTTTCCTCACAGTGCATTGCAGCCCAAATATTTTCTTCCATCCGTCTGTCCTCAGTTCCTCCACAAACCTCAGAATTCCTGCAACATCTTGCGTACTAACAACAACAAAAAAAAAGAGTCAAAGTGACCAAAAGAGAGTTAGAAGGAGAGAGATAGAATGTAAGTCTGATATATATTACATGTCTCTTCCAATCCAACATGGTCATTCATCAGAGGGGCTTCCAATGACAGGCCATCACCAGGCTCACAGACAGCTCAGGCTGCTGCCTTCGCTGCTGCTGTTCATTGGGGCCAAAGCTACCAAATAGCCCCTGAAAACAATATCTATATATTTATTAAATTTTCACTCAATACCTGCCGCGCTGTAAAACAATCTCATATTTAACAATCAACTTGCCAGTGTTTCTTTATGCCCCCCCCCCCCACACACACACACACACACCCACACACACCACCCCCCAAACTTGCTCTTTCTGCTTCTCCCTTACAGGTCTCTCTCCTTTTAAGTTTTTTCTTTTTTTTTTCAACCGGTGTATTTTTTCCCCCTCATGTATGCCTCAATTTCAGTTTTTTTTTTTCAGGTATGATTTTTCGTCTCTATTTCTATCTTTCTTTTCGTCTTGTATATCAATGAAATTGGATTTTTCTCCTCTCCTATGGAGAACAATCACAGCAACAATTTCCAACTCATAGCGAAGTTCCACAGTGCTGTAAAAAGAAAAATATATATATATATGAGAGAGCAGGAGAGAGCATTAAAAACAGTAATGCCTTCTATCTCTATCTCTGTATCTGTCTCTGGTTTGCCGGCTTCATCTCATACTCTGTCTGTCATTTCTTTATTCTTCTTTTATGTAATATTTGCCCTCTGTCTTTGTTTCCCAAAGCAGGTGCTGAAGTATAGTTACATTATATATTTTTGTCTAAAACATACACATTTAATAAATTATGCAAAATTGACTTTTTTTTTTAGCTTTATAGCATGTTAAAATGTCATTCACATATCAAAAACATGCACGTTTGAGAACTCTTTGACTCTCTTGTGGTAGCCCTGGAGCTCACTGGGGTGGTATGAGTTTTATAAAAAGACCCATTTCAAGGCATTTAGCAAAGTTCAATTTATTTTTGATATATGCAGTATTTTTATAACAATGGAAGTTAACATGGTTACTTAATTGTGTTATATACTGTAGTTCATCTATGAGCCTGGGAAATGCATAATACTCCCCCTAAAAAGGATTGTTGCTTTTATTTTACTTTATCGTTTTGTTTTTAGCAATTTTGATACACTTTCTGTCTCAGGCTCTTAGTCTAACAAAACATAATTAGGTTTCTTTTTGCAAAGTGACTTAAAAAGCTGCAACAAACAAAACGTTTTGGCTACTTTTCTGTTAACTGGTTTGAAGCAAATAAACTGGGATGCATTATGTCTCCTCGTGGTGGAAGTAATTGCGTCATAGGTTTTGATTTCATTCAGCAGAAGTTATCGACCTCAAGTAAGTGTTCGGAATTGAGAAATCATTTTATTTTGATAAATCTCTGGAATACCAGATTATCTGTGAATAAACTGAGTTTGTTATGTTGTTCAGACTACAGCTGGTAAGTTATGTCATCAAGCCAAGTTAAAGTTATTTTATACACATTGTGATCCTTTCATCTATCATTGGACAGATTTCACTCAGTTGACATCAAGTTGTCGCCATGAAGGTCCAATGTTTGTTGCAGATTAAAAAGCTCGTTTGAAAGAATATGAACTGTGATGTCATTTAAAATAGACACAACTTTTTGTTAGTGTGCTAATACGGTTGCCCAGCCAACATAACACCTAAAAATAGTAAAAATGTATAATTTTTCCCATATTTCCTTCATTTTTTCTGAAGTAGACTATTAAAATATTAATTTTTAAAATTCCCCCATGTTTGTATTGCATTGTATTCTAGTGTGATGTTTCTGCAATTAGCGCTGCATGCTTCCTGAGCCACATGGTTTCAGAAGTTAGTGGGAAGTTGTTACTTTTGGATAAAAAAAATAAATAATTATCTCTTTAAAAACTTTTTCGTCTTCATCTTTTTGAATAAGAATGGGCCTAAAAAAATAGTTAACCAGCCTCTTTACTCATTCCAATCATACGCTCCTCTGCTGAGTCACGCAGCAGAAGCCTCATTTTCTTCGGCTTAATGTTGGTCATGGCAGGGTTTCTCCCCACGTTAGGCCCCTTCCGCTCAGCAGCAGTTGAAAGAAGCTATCAATATATAGAGTTGTTTGTTTTATTCATTAAAACTTGGAAGATATTTCTCCAAACTGAGCCGGTGCTGGGGTGCTGCGTCGATCTTCTTCATATTGCTGCAGTGCATTAGCATTAATGCCTTAATCTGTCTTTGACACCCCCCTTTAGCATTTTGTTTTGCTCCAGATGAGCTAAAAACCTTGTGGAAAGCAAAGACACTAAATGGGATGAACATAAACAGAAGCCAATTCATTTAAGAGGTGACGTTTTATTGCAGGAGGAGGTAATGACCAGGTTCTTGTTGCTACAAGATGATGTTCATCCATTGGCACAGCTTTTCTAAACGACATAAAACCATTTATTTGTTTGAGAGAGCACTGTGAGGTTATTGCAGCTTTGATCACTAAAAGGAATGTTTTTAACCAGACACAGAAAAGTGTCTTGTCTGGACTTATAAAAGGTCAGGGTTGCTCTCCAAATCAGTTGGGACAGCAGCAGGATATCACAATTTGAGACCACTCAGTAATCACAGAAATTACACTTTCTCTCTGCTGTTGAGTGACTCACTGTTTATATCCAGCCACCAGGGTGCATGGACATTTTTAGCCTGTGTGGCCACATGTTTCTATGCAATGGGTTAGTTTTATATTTCTAATGGTGTGTGAGAATGCAATTCTTTTAAATTTTTTTTTTAATGTGTGCGCACGTGTTTAAAAAAATAAAATAAGCGTTTTCAGTCATACCCACACAACCCTTTTGTCCTTTCAGGTGGATTAGTGCGCTGATTAGTACCAGCTCTGCCATTTAGGCAGGTGTTATTACCTTGTATTTAGTATTCCAGACAGAGACCCAAACCTTGCTCGGTCTGTCTCTCCTCCTCTTCCAGCCGTTTAATCTCGACACCCAGGAGAGGTCTTATTCTTGCCTCTTTAGCATCCTCCAAAATCTCTGTTTAGTTGTTTCATCTTTGAGTAAGCCTCAGTTTTAAATCCTTTTCTGTAACTCTAGACTGTTCAAACCGATTTTCTTTCCTTGTTGTGACCAGTATACTAACTCCTATAATAAGACTAATTTTGACATGCATTTTGATGTGAGAAAATATATATTTTTTTATTATTTCTCGAACTCTGCACACTGTAACCAAGTGGAGTACTCTCAATCTATTGGCGTTCATCTGTGAAAACGTCCATCCAAATGAAGAGGACTCAAATTAGTATCAGACCTTTTGTCAGTGTCGTGTCCCATTCTCTTTTACCTCTGCAACGCATGACTATTGATCTTTTCAGCAGCGCAGTTCATTCATATTGATCTTTGCTGAACTATGATGAATGTCTTCCCAGCCAGGATGTGAAGTTAAAGCAGGCAGCACCACGACGCTTCAATTTTTCACATTTATTGTGACTCTGCATTGTATGCAAGATGGTTTTAGGGTCCATTATTCCTTGTATATATAATGGGTTAGCTGGCCAGTGATTGTGTTTTGGGTTTATACAGAAACCTTGTGCTTGGAAATGATAAAGCAACTCATTTTTCTACATTTTTAGCGGTTCTGCATATATTTTGCATTAATTGCAGATTTTAAACTATCTGTGTCATTAGTAATAGTGTTATTAGTGTTTTGATTGCCTTTATATTCATTAATACAACTTTCCAAAAGTTTGTGCAAAACATAAAACATGAATATTTTATATGACTAGGAGGTGTACCAGTCAGAACAATAGTGGTCACAACCAAATTTAAATCTTTTAATTATTCTTTTTCTACAAAATGAACCCATTTAGAGCCCATAAATTTGAATCTTTTCACAGTTTTTAGAGCTTTTATTATGAAACTATAATTTTGCTCTTTCAACCAGTGTGTTTTTACACATTCTGGTTTGCAATGTTATTTGGAGACTGACCCGAACAAAGCAGCTTGTCTTTAACTTTAGTTTATTTTTTCCAGTTTATACAGGTATTGGTTTTAATAAATGATTTTTGACAGAAACATTTGTGAACACGTCCTCATTTTTTTCAAACCACATACCACTCAATCAAGCTATCTGTCATACTCTACCACCTCTCACAGTGTGATTACAGATGTGCATAACAGCCACTGGAGGGTGACAAGAAAGATCTTTCTGGGGTTGTATAAATGTTCTAGGGGCAAAGGTATATGACTGTGTTTGAGGAGGTAATTTAGGCTGAGTGGTCCTGCTATGGGCTCATTTGCTATGGGTCACTGGGGGATTTTGACCACTGGTCTGTACATTGTTGACTGGCGACCTCGTGGCCTTGCAGGATTGCTCTCTGTTATTACAGCACTCCTTTGTACGTGGATCAGCACAAGCGCTCATAATTCAAACCTTCACACAAAATTGCACAACCAGAGTAAAACAATTGCAATAGTTTTTGTCTTTGCAATCCTTATAGTTGCAAAGTTATTGTTCTCTTGAAATGCACAGGAACCCCAACTGTGTGCTGGTAATATCTATCTCCATTAGATTTTAATGAGGTTTGAGAGATGAGGCAGAGCTGCACCAAATGTGGCACTAAGTCAAAATATGAACTGCAAAGAAATATGTGAAATGTTGCTGAAATGTTTTATTTTCCCCAAAGATATTCTACTTGATTTTTACCAGATAATTCCATGAATGCATTTGTCTCACTCTGTGACTTTCATCTGTCTTTCTCTTTCTCTCTATCTCTCTGAAGAGCGCTCAGATCTACAAGGTCACCACTGAAAACTACAATAAAGCTGCAGACCAGCTGAATGCCAAGTTCAAGTAAGTGCATACATTTCCACTATTCCCCAAATTCTTTATAGAAATAAAAAAAATTAGCTATAATTATAGTGTTGCCACTCTCATATCTAAAGCTTTTCTGTGATGATGTTTACAGAGGAGTTCTTCTAAGCTTTGCAAGGACCTGAAATGACACTAACTGATAACTGCAGATCATGGAAAGGCTGCAATGATATCAGGCTTTCTGCTTACAGTTTTTGAAAAGTAATTAAGACGTGGCTCAAAAGGTTAATGCAAGATATGAAATATGGAAAAAGAAAATCTCTGTAGTCTTAGGACATTCAATTAAAGTTTAGGAGTTTTATAAACCACATTTAGTCAAAATAACTTGTTTTCTTTTTTTGCATTTTAAACTAAAAAAGGATGCACTGCAGTTTACCTAAATCATAAAACTCATTCAAAAAAACGTCAACTCACATATTTTGTTTATCAACTTTTCACCTAAACCTACTGTATTTAATTATCATGTATGTTCCAGTCTCACGTCCATTGACTGAAGATAACATTATGGTCCCTTACTGGTCCCAGTGAATCAGCTATTGAATTAGGCTAGCCCCATTCCAACCAACATCTTTCAATCAAAGCCACATTAGCGTTGCCCATTAGCTAATGTTGATGATGTGGTTCACAGATAGTTTTAATCTCATTCTAGTGAGAGAACTTGCCTATTTTACTTTTGATACTACTTTATTCCATTTTCCTTTTTTTTTTAACTAAAACTGCATCACATGCTACTATACACAAAATTGTTTGAGCTCTGTTTTTTTTTATTTAAATCAGTTGTACTTCTCAAAAAAGAAAGGATGAAAGCAAAATGCACATATAAAATGAGTTTCTTACCCTAATCCTTATGAAAGAGGCTGAAAGCAGCCACACCTCGTGTTAAAAAAAGAAACCCGTAAGGAAGTGATTTTTTAAATTAAGCTGTCATGAATGTGGCTGATATTCAGCGCATAAATGTAACTCAAGAAGGCACAGAATCTCTTTTCATTCATGTTCCATCTGTCTTCGTAATAAGAGGCCATTAAGCTCTATAGTAATGTAGGGAAAGTGGATGAGGAGCCTGCAGGAGGTGGGGCAAGAATGAGCCCTGGCTCTGAGCTCACCTCTTTGGAGGCTCCAATGATTGTGTTAGCTTGTCATTAGCCGGCGCTAACACTGGGATCATTGTCTCCCTCAGAAATGTTGGAAACTGATTAGCTTAGTCCACCAGGGGTTTAGCGCTAGACTCACAGAAGCCAGAGCTTAGACTTCCCAAATCACATTAAAGAAGAAAAAAAGATACTCTGGAATCACATTAGTGCAAAAATGACAGCGCTAACTCTAAGCAAGCGTTGAGCTAATGGGCTGTTAGTCATGTGACACGGGTCTTTGCACGGAATACAGCGATTGGTGGATTTGATTAGAGGATGTGCATTAGCAGGGTTGTGACTGGGTTAGAACCATAGAATGGCAGAAGGGATCTCTATGTGTGTGTGTGTGTGTGTGCGTTTGTGTGTTAATGAAATGGCAGGAAGGTCTGGTGTTACAAGATGGGAGCAGGGATCCATTGAGTAGATCAGAGTAAAGGGTTAATTGGATTTAATGGATAGTGTTTGTCCCATCCTTGTTTATGTGCACGAGTTCATGCATAATTGTGTATGTTTGTATGCTCTCATATAATGAACAGCTTTTGTCTGCACAGTGTGTCTTTCCTCAAAGCTCTTATGACAGAGACCTTTCAGAGATAAGATGCTATCGTTGGCCTCTGTAGAGTAATAAGAACAAATATTTTTTGTCTCATGGTGGCTTTTGATTTCTTCAGAAATGAAACTGTCCCCTCGAGATAATAAAAAAGAATCTGTCCCTTATCCGTGCTTGATAGAATTATCATGTGACATTGTTATTTTGCAGATGTAAAGAAAGATCTTTTTTAGAATATCTTTATTTCCCACTTCAGCTCATGTCAGTGCCACGGTGACGAGTATAAGGTGATATTAAGCTACAGTTTATTATAGGAGAAATGAGTGGGACCAGATGTGGATGTCTGTCAAGGGTTATTGCTTTTTCAGACAAGTCAGATATCGGGAGTGGATGGGAGCTCAGTGGCACATGACTGTCATGCATCTGTGCAGTGCCCTTCTTATGGAAGATTCTTGGGTTGATGCTTGGCGGTTCTGCGGGATGAAAAGTGGTAATTTCAATTATCTTTGTACTAAATAAAGATCTAACAGTGAAAATAAAAATTGAGAACTGATTTTGATGTTCTATAACAAAACTACAAATCCTATCTTGCACTACATTTTCCAGGTATTCATAAAAAAAGACAAAAACAAAAATCTACAAGTAGCTCTGGTCCATTCAGTATATGTTTTCTCCATTGCAGTGATCCATATTAGTTATGTTTCTTGGAGTTGCTGAAGAAAGTAAATTAAAGTGCGAGAGATAGGCACTCGGGGTGAAAAGGTGTGTGAGTCTAATATGAAGTTGTGTAAATGTGCAGTATTTTATGTGTGGTAAAGCTTTTTTTTTTTGACTGTTCCTGCCAGAGGTTTCTGAGAATGATGAATCTCTTCCAACTGAAACGCAAAGGCATCACCATGACCTCATTACATCCACTCACATACAGTCACACACACACTCAACTATATATAGAAGGATAGGTGCATATCTATGATGCTTCACACTTTCTTACATTCATGATTCTAGACATAAAGGTGTAGCAGTTTAAATACAAGTAAATTGGGTATCACCTCACTTAACTTGAAAACGGTTTGCTGAACATTATTTTAGGTTAATATAACCAAATCTGCCTAAACTACAAATGTAGATATATTTGTTTTTATCCTTACAGCTTACTGAAACTATGCATAGCTTCTAAGAAAAAAAATTAAGTTAAAAGGAATTCTTTGTAATAATAAATGATCTATTAAGGAACTGCATGTCTATAGTTTGTGATAAAATATATTGTAAAAAAATATATTTCTTTATTTTGCAAAGATACTCTAAAATAGTGCAGACAAATTTGTAGTTAGACTTAAAAAGACCAATCCTTGTATTATAGTCATCAAACTAAGTGTTTGACATTAATCCATTTAGTTTATTTAAATAGAGCAAATTGGGCAGTTTGGTATTATTGTGCATCACAAACCATGGAGCAAAGAACGCAAAGGCAAGTTCAGAAGACCATAGATATCTGTGCTAAAGATAAAATGAAAAGATCATTTCCAAGCTACTTCATGTTTCTATCACTGCAACAACAAAATACAAGGCTCATGGAGCTGTAACCAACCTCCCTGGATGCAGACACAACAAGAGATGTCATTCTCGGTTGATCTTCTAGATTGTGCAGACGGTTGAAATAGAATCAAGGAAACCATCCAAAGCCCTTCAAGCTGAACCCCAAAGTTTGTGGTCATCACTTTCTGATTGCAATGTTTGTTTTAGTTTGATTTATATTGGGTTTCATGTAAGAAAACAAAGGAGAGAGCTCATCTATTGGCAGAAAAAAAAAAACCAGGCAGGAATTCACCAAAATGCATGGGTACAAGTCTCAAAATTTGTGGTATAAGTGATCTTTGGACAGTCTACACCTTGCCTCAATTATTAAGTTGATGAAACTCTGCATTTTATCCCTAAACTAAAATAAATAAAAATTAAACTTCTCGGACATATACATGTAAAGCTTTTGAACAAAGATAGGCCAAAAAGTTTGCTTTGCCTGGTAAGTCATTCTTTTTGTTGCAGAAACTAGGCTGAACCATAAAGACTTCTTAAAAGCAAACATATATGTGACCCTTCCCATCAAACTGAGGACTTGCCTTAAAAAGACCCTTTGGAATTTACAAAACAATGTCCACCTCAGTCGTATAACATGAAATCACATAGCCTGCAACAAACTCTCAAAGACATAAACCAAATGGATTTAACATTCATTTTTCTGACATAAACCTAAATTTGCTCAACATGTAACAGATAATGCATTTTAGAGACACACTCTTAGCTTCGCAAGCCTTTATTCACTTTCCCCATGACACTGAGTTTAGATAAGAGCTCCCAGTTGCCTGTAGAAATGCGACTATCTCTTTCCTCTGATTTATACGCTGCCTTATTTGCCACTGGTTGTTTATCAAAGCAAGAGGCATTATCACGCTGTCCAGCTCTGAATGCATGACCTTTACCATGCTACATGTACGTAAGAGGGCACTTATGTGATTTTGTACATGTGAGGATGAATACACATGTGTGCACATAGATATCGGATGAAACTGGGCTTCAGTTGAAAGTGGAAGCTGAAGGGTATGGATGGAAATGTTAGATGTGTGATTATGAGAAATAAAATACGGAATGAAGAAAGGCAGTGTAGACCTAAACTTCATGTCCGTGCTAGCCTTTGGCAGGATTTGAACCTTTTTGTGGAAGGTGGCTAGTCTCGGTTTGTCCAACTCCCTGCAGGTTTGAAATGGGCCATGAACATCACACATTAGTGAAAAGGTGAGTCTGACAGGAGGGTAATACTAAAGAATATTAGAGCATAATTTTAAACATGTTTGAAGTCTAAAACTTAGACTTATGGAGTTTTTTTCATGGTGCAAGAATTTGAAAAAAAAACCTGATGCATATTCACACTTTTAGGTGTATTACTAATGTGCATCTGTGTGTCTAAACCAAAAAACTCCCAGCTTTTTCTTATACATGCTGCCATGGAAGATAAAATCTTGTTTTATTCAGTCACTTTGCGGTCTCTTCTCTCATCCCTTAGGCTACACGCTCCATCTCTCTCTCTCTCCCTCTTTCTGTCGTTTTTAGCTTTTTTGAATAAATCTGTTTTTTAAATTTAATCTAGTTGACAATAGCAGGCAGTCGCAGTCCTCTCTTCATCTCTCCTCACACAAACACGCACACGCACACACACAGACAAAGGTGGAATGAGGAGGAGGGGAGCAAAACTTGTTGAATGTTAATGGCTTGTTGTTTTTCTTTGCAACACTGCCGTGCTGCACTGCCACGGTCAAGAGACCATGTTTCTTTTTTGTGTTTACCTTGGAGAAAGTTGAGCCCACTCATCCACTTACTAACTTTTTGAAATAAACAATCCTCATTTCTTTTTTTCTTTTTTTACTCTAATTAAGGTATTGCACCAAATTAAAAGAAAACTAGTGATTACTGTGTGAAAAGTCTCTGAAGACCTATTTTTGATGCCCCATATGCTATTTTTATTACTTTGTTTCAAATTATTCTTGTTTTGTTTTTGTTTTTTAGATTGAAACACCTTATTAAGACATTATCACTTCCAATGTAACAATGAGTATGTAAATGAAGAATGAAGTTTGTTTTTAAATTACAAAACAATGCACATTTAGGAAGCATGGCAGGACCATTACACCCCTACTAAAGAGGATGACTATGGAAAAAATCCATTCTGCTGTTTATAAATCTAAACCCGTAGCAGATGGATTCTATTCATTCTCTTGACAGCGAGTCTGTTTCTTAAAGGGTTTAATAATGTTGTCCCAAAATAAATTAAGTAACGATTTATTGATTTATAAGATGTTAATTCAGGAGATATATCAAAGTATTTCTGTCAGAGTTGTGGAGATGGTGTATGCAGGCAGAGGTAGGAAAAAGGGAGGATAGACTGAGCAGCATTTTGACCCTCCTGTCAGGTGAGGGTGAACCACAATTCTGTAGCTAAGCAACCTGGGCACAAGGACAAGGATGGTGGTCAGCTGAAGAGACAGAAGTCAATAACGGCTTTAAAAGCTCCTCTTTTGGTCTTAAGAGCTTCACTATTCTGGCTGTGAAAGGCACACATAATTCAAGCGACCTGTGTGGGCACACACATGACCACACAAACACACAATATTTAGTGGCTGTGCCGCAGTATGTTGGTTGTTATTTATTTATTATACTTTATGGTTTATTTGTATACATTTAGTTTTTCTTTTATATTCTCCTAAAATAGTTATTGTTCGGCATATTTACCAATCATAACTCAAAATGACCCTTTCAAATAGGGATTTGATTTAAATGCTTGCCTTACGAATGCATTGAAATAAATGTGACCATGACAGTGAAATGCTGCTAAGGATGAATTGTTAGGAACTTCTACCTTCATAATTTTACATGTTATGAAAAATGTGTTTTACATTTTTAATATCTGTTCTTGGTGATCAATGGTAAAACCAGTCTTAGAAAAGAGAGCTGCATTAAGATTAATCAGACCGTCTGCAGCAACACTTTGCTTTGGCCAGTGTTAGACCTTCTAACAAGATGATTATAAAACATATACAGACAAGATGGTTATCTTTAAGAGCTTTTTGACTGCTTTGATGGCAAATAAAGGTTGGTAAAGCCTTTATTTCCGAGCCTACATGGATTACAGGAAAGATGTGGATCATTTCTTTGCCATGATTTTGTTTCACAAAACCCATTCAAAGATAATTGAATTGCGTCTCTAGCAATGTTTTATCATCTCGTCATTTCTACTCAACCAGTAGAGTGTTGAACTGGCTTCTTTTATTTTATGTTTGTGAGATATCTCAAGTTTGCTTTCTGCCTGAGGACAGAGACCAGTGTCCTTGTCAAATTTTGTATAAAGAAGGTCAGAGCGGACACACACTCAACTTCTTTTTTCCCTCTCATCCACTCATCCGTCTTCGTCTCCCTCAGTGCTCACTTAATATAGGAACAGCGTTTTCTGTCTTAATTTAAATCTCTTTTGCTCACCCCTTCTTCGTTATTGTCTGCTCGCGTCTCCAACCTCACGCTCAATCTTTGGCAGTCTTTTATCCCTCGCTCTTTATTTTTTTGTATCTGACTCTCTCGGTGTCCATTCCGCTTTCTTCAATCTCGTATCTGAGCTGATGGATTTCACTGCGGGGGGTCACTCAGGTCCGCATTTAAAAAGCAGCATGAGTGAAACGTGTGTCATTTTTCTCTTTAACTGGATCATTTGTATTTATTTACTCGTCTTATTATTGACGCCTGCCTTAACTAGAGTCAGCATGAAGGCTTTTTAAGGAGGAACCGGCACCCACCCCTTAACCCTATTAACCCCACAAAGAGCCCAAATGATGATAAATAGACAACATGGTGACTGGAAACCCAATCTGTGGTGGGTGATCGTAATCCATACCATCGATGGAGCATGAGAACTGACTCAATCACACCTTATGTTATCTTTCTTCGTTATTATGTCAAATTAGAAAATAAGAATTAGCTTCTGCCAGTTAATTCCAGTTCTTCATCATAAAAGCTCTTCCAAATAGTTGTAAGAAAATCATCTTTCTGCCTACTGTCTAAAATACTTGAGTTCACACATTTAAGAACAGCTTGACAAGATGTTAGCTCCTCCCCTGGCCCTGGTTAATTAATCATTTGTTCTCCCGCCACCCCCCCCCCCCCCCCCACCCACCACCACCTATAGACTCATTTTTCAAAGCAAGACACAGATGTTTCAGTGCCAGCTCAGTGACATCGACAAATACTGCACAACATTTACTTTCTTTTGAATTTACTTATGTGCTGAACCAGTCCAAGCATATAATTTTGGATTTTATTCTTGTTTTTTTTATTGACATATTTTGCATAATAAAAGTTTTTAAGTGAAAGTGCAACACATTTCTACTGATTGTCATACTCAAGGTCCCCTTCTTTTTTACAGACCATGATCTTGCGCTTTTTTTTTTCAAACACGGGGACAGTTGCATCTTCCTTGCTGGCAATAAATATACTGCAGACAGGTTGGCAGCTCTCTGACTGACAGCGGCAAAATTACATGTTCTGAGTTTGGAAAACTGCAACTTTTTCCTTTGTGCTTCGTGACTCACTCGACCAGTGCGGTGAACCAGGCCTAAACTGCTGAGCGTGTAGCATTCGGTCTCAAAAAGGATCATTACTTACTGTAACTAGAGGTGCTTTGCCCTGTCTTTGTAATACATCCACTGGAGTGGACCTCATCTCCTTCACCCTTTCCTCAAGTGTCTCTGCATTTGTCTTTAAATCATGCATGTCTGTGTGCATTCCCCTGCCTATCTTCACAGTTGTGATGCATCTAAAATGATGACAAATGAAACGCACTTGTCTCACACGTTGTTCAGCTATTGAAGCGTACTGCATCAGTAACAGAGATCTATGAATGTCATTTTATTGTCTGATGTTACAGCAGATGGTAGTCATGGTCAATGTATGTTGGTTTGAAAAATGAACGCTTTATTGCAACAGCGCATGCAGATTGTATGAAAATCCAAAAATCAATCTTGGTACGCCCCCAGCTCATGGTCAATATTTTTTTTTAAAGTGTGCAGCGTTAGACATGTGCCCATTAGGAGATGTCTCCTGCGTGGAAATGTGCTGACTTGTTCAGCAGGAGACTTCAAAGACGGGACTACATTAAATGATGTACGAACACCTCAAGAGGGGAGACGCACCTTGAGAGGAAATTTTCAGGTGAAGTGTTCGGCTTAATGTTAACTGGAATTATTTTGGTCTTTCTAATTTTTGTCTCCAAAGGGAAAAAAATTGGCTAGATCATTCTTACAGTTTTCCATCACTTTTCTTTTACTAATCTTTTCCTAACAAATATATTGTCTGTCCAACATTTGCTTCTCTTACAGATCATCCTTTCTTAGAGAAATACCTTCACTCTTGCTCTCCGCTGTCATTCATTCACACTCTTCTTTGACTCTCTCCTTCCTCTGTGATTTATGACGCACAGCTGCGACACTGTAATGTAGATATCTGAAGCAACCTCAGTCCTCCCTTTCATTCTTGCCTCTATCAGTGGATCAAGGCTGCAGGGACTTTGTGTGTTGACGGTTGGGGGGGTTGGGTTGGATGAGGAGTTGTTATGGAGACCTTTACCGCTACTGATGGCAATGAGTCGAAACCCCTATATGACTGTTTAGATTTACTGTCTCGGGGGGTAAAGGAGGGGGGGCAGTGCGCACACTTAAACTCACAGAGTGCAAATAATAACCAACTGTATACGGCTGGATGTCTCTATTTGTTTCAGTGTCTCCTACCACATGGAGTTTTATTAAATACGCCAGGAAGCTCCAGGGATTTTCTGGCTGGTAATAAAGATGATGGAAATAAATACAAGAATGGATGAGGTGACTGAATCGTAGTGAAGGTTCGGTTCAGTGTCAGTTTCCTGAAACAACTTTTTACCAGCTGCCATTTTAAAATCACTAATACATACATTGTGACTAAAGTAAATTGAAATGGAATGATATTTTACAATGATATAGGCCTTTTTGCTGTGAAATAGCAAGTTAGAAATAATTTGAATGGAATAAATCAAACCTATGTAGGCCACATGGAAAGTGGTATATCATTGAAGCTAGCTGTTTTTGGTCAATTTTGAAAAGTTTTTTAGCTTTTAACTTCTAAATACAATTTAAATATGTTAAATTATGGTTGAAATGTGAAAAATCAAACAAGAAACACACCGCTAAATGAAATAAATATCCAAGCCAAAAAATAAAGAAAAAGGCTCCAAAATGGAAAATCTCAGGTATTTTTTAAAAACTTTGCAGAGGTCCATTTAAAGTTTAAACCTAATCTGTCTAAAACTGCAGGGATTTTTATGAGAAAACCCACTCCCCTTCACCTTAAGACAGTCTAGAGAAGTCAGGCGAGAAAGATTTGATCCCTTCAGCATTTGTTGAACTCCATCTACGTGATGATAAAACTGAAAGGTGCAATTTTTTAAAAGCATCCGTTCATCCTCTGGGAATTAAACAAATTAATTGACTTGAACAAAAACAGGATTTAAACAACACGAGCAGCTCAGGGAGACAAAACTCTTAAACATGCCTCTGGCCATCACTTCCCTAACATCACACAAACACAAACAGAACAAGATTTTTGCTTTGGGAATTCGATACGGCGTCCTTGTGTATGAATGCCTTTCTGCTCAGGTTGCATGGGAACTGGATGTTTCATAGCTGTTTTGGGCTATATTTATAATGAAAAACCTTACAATTCCCACAGCGCCAGAATCAACTGTGCATCAGTTTAGTGGCATCAAACATCAAAACATATTTTTTTGCCTTTTTTGTGGGTTGAAATAGGAGTTTACCTGGAGATTACTCAAATGCATACGTTTTAAAACAAGTCAGGTTTGCTGAATTTACAGTTATATTTGATCGTTTTTTTTTTATGCTGAGCAAGATAAAAATAAAAAGTGAAATAAGGGAATCTTGTATGTTTTATGGTGTTTTCATAATGCGACATGTCTGCTGTTTTTGCATGTTCTCCCTCTGCCGTTTAATACCACAGCAGTCATACTGTAATAAATGACACGAGGGCACTTAATGTGAAACTGAGGAGGAGGGAGGGGAGGTTATAGTCATTCTGTACCGGCTGTGTGCGGATGGCAGCAGGAACTTAATGTTAATCTTAATGACAGATGATAGAGCATGCAGCATTCCGCCACAGTGTGTGTGACAGTGTTATTGTCCCTATGATTAACTCAGCCACGTTCTCAACCCTTTCCCCTGAGAGAGAACCAGAGATTAAGCATAAATAGAAGTACAACTGTTTAGTTCTTCATCAAGAAATGCTCTTCACTTTTATCCACCTTCATTTCCTCTGTGTGCCTACCCCTTTCGCTCTCTTTTTTTTCCTCCCTCCTTTCTCTCTTTGGGGCCATTACTGGTGATAAACACTGTGGTTTCTATCAGCAGGATGCACCTGGCATTAACACGAGCGCTTAAGAAAGTAATTAGTGGGCGTTTGTGCCTCCTCTCCTCCCTGTAGATGCCCATAGGCGGTGTAATAAATGAGCGCGGGGATCCATAGGAATAGAATGGCAGCGATCCCTGCCAGCGCTGCCGTCATCGTTCAGCACCCTGACGCAGAGCAATGGCCTTGTCGTGGCTTCTAGCAAATGACTGAATCTCGCACTGATAGATCCACAAATGCAAAGCGTTTCCCGCTTCCAGAAGTGTAATGTTCCACTCTGCACTGCAAGTGGTAGATGTTGGGTGTTATTTGAAGTACAGACCCACTCTAGGAGCAAAATAGAATTTAGTTTTAAGAGTTTCCTTTATAAATGTTTAAGTGACAGGACATATCTTAGCTCAGCCACAAGACTGTGTAGTGAATAAAGCATTATTTATGGTTTGTCAGTAAGTTGCACTGATGAGTGCTGTATAGATTTCTTGCAGCACTGCAAACCAATAAGGCCATGTGGTGATGCACATATGTACTCCTCTCCATTGCAACAGCTTCCTGCTGCATTGCACCCTGAGTAATGACCCATGCATCCAATCCCCCACTTTGTATCCAACAGGGGGTAATTTCTCTCTCCAGGATGCAAATCAAACATCTGATTCTGACTACGGGGGCCTGCCTTCACCGCCCCATATTCCTTGGAGATGTCCAGAGTTGCTGGCAGGCAAAATCCCTTTGCCTTTCACACCCATGCAAGGCGTGTTTAGTGAGGCAGATGCCGAGTCCTGAGCAGTGATGTGAACAAAACGATGACACCGCCATTAGCATAATAGGCCAATAGGCATGTGCATGCGTAGTCATTATGGATTTTTATGGGGTGTGTGAAGAGACAGACAAAAGCAGTTAACGCTGTGCAAGACACCAGTGCTGGTGGGACATCCTGCTGCCAAGACTGGATAAAGCATCCTACTCTTGCATACATTCAGCCAGAATGTACCATTTAAATACACTAATGCTTAGTATCCATCACTAAAAATGCTAAACTCTGAATCACATCAGCTTTTTTTAGCATATACTTTAAAGACTCACACATGACAAGTTGAATTATGAACAGGCAGATTAGCAGACTATAATGTACGTATAGATTCTAAAATATGATATTTTTTAAAGTAATAGTTCCTCAGTTTATAAAAACATGTCACTATGGCAGCTATAACCAATAATTAGATTTTCAGACACCTTTTCAGTTGCAGCTCCAAACCTGGAAAGAAGTTGTTTTAGTTTTTAGGAAACTTTCTGGCCTCTCCGGTGATACAGCAGGTTGTGAACCTTTAACCCGTCTTTCAGCAGATACAGTCGTGGTGATTCTTGCCTCAGGTGTTTCAGCCTTGGAATGACAGTAATAATAATAAAGGCAGTGGGTGCACACACATTATTGTCTACAGCACTGCTCAGGCTCTAACTGCCTGACCTCTCTTGAGATAAAACTGCACGTTTATGGTTCAGCGAACATTATTTTTCTGTTCCTTATTCTCAGGCTTTATGCTCCCCGTGCATATTATCAAAACCTCTTCACGGATTAGCTTTATGTGTTCCACTTTACTTTTTTTTTTTTTTTATACACTCCAACCTTTTCATTTCACCCCCACCCCCCATTCTCCCCCCTCCTGTTAAACACCGTATTTTCCTTTTTTTTTTTACACTCGTGGGTTTCTCTTTCTCGCCCCTGCAGGAGGTATGAGGTGTATCCTGTGTGTGCAGACCTTCAGGGCCAGATCCTAGCGTGCTACAAAGAAAACATTGGAAGAACTTTGAATTGCTCGAACATAGCAGCTCTTTACCTGCAGTGTGTTAACAACGCCAAACAGGTACGTGTTTTTTTTTTAAAGCTGAACTGTTTGTTTTGAAATTTTCTTTTATTCTATTTGTGACTTCTATCTTTTCCATGTAAGTAAATCATTTAACTTCCATATTATAGTTGATTGAAAAGCCCGAATATCAAATGAATAAAGATTATTTATGGCATGACTTTTATTACAGATGATCTGAATCCTAGAGGGATGTAACCAAAGCTGTAATTTACACTAATCAGCCACAGCAGTAACAACCATCTGCAAAATATAATATAGGTTCACGTGCCAGACAAGCTCTGACCCATCAGGATTTCTCGAGGAGTTCTGTTGTGTTTGGCACATTGGCAGGAGATTCTTTGGTTCCTGAGGGAGGGAGGTGGAGGCGCATGTGTGGATGGATTTTGTTCCAGTGAATCTCGAGGATGCTCAATTGGATTGGGATCTGGGGAGTTTGGAAGCTGGTTAAGCTCTTTTTTTTTTTTTTTTTTTGTATTTATCAAACCCTACCTGAGCAGTTTTTCTGGCTGTACTTGGAGTGGTTTCAGATTAAAACATTAAAAAGTTAAAATATAGAGAAGAAATTGAGAAAAAAATGAACTTTGGAGTGGTAAGATGTTTGCACACTTTAGTTTTTATTAATCACGTTTTTTTACTCTTCTTTATTTGAGAATTGACTGAGGGTCTTTAACTATTTTATAAAATTTCATATTCGTTTTACAGTTTTGTCTTCTGTGGTTGTGTTGAAAAGGTCATGTTAGAATAAAATAGAAATAGCCTTTATTGTCCCGCAAGGGGAAATTCAGGTATCACAGCAGCATCAGTACAGTTGAGGAACTTGCTCTTAGTAACAATAAAAGACTAAAATGTTAATGATTCCTTTGTGTTTAGCTAAATTTGGTTTTAAAAAAAACTGGATCAAAACCAAACTTCTGTGATTCATCTTAATTATCTGGGTTTTTATGTTGTGGCTGATCAGGATGTTGAGATTCTAGATCATTACTAGAAAAGTACAGATTTAACCTGTTTTTAAATAACAAATTTGCATCTTTCTGTAAATGTTGAAATAAAAGCGAGTGAACATGACAAAAAATGTTTTTCCAAATAACCATCTTTTTCCTTTTTGAAAGAATGACAAGCAAATGCATGCACCTTCCTGGCCAGGCAATATGTAAGTTCTTATTCTGGTAGAATATGGTGTAAAATTAGTGTGTAATATAAAAGTAGCCCCGTGTGTCTTATAGCTGCAGCAAATGTCACTAGGTTCGTAGAAAATGTGTGAAAAGTACACCAGATTGTTCCATTGTTTACACACTATGTATACATACACACCAGCATTTATTTACAATACACACCTCTGCTGCTTGCAGTTAGACTGCAGAATATAATTTCCAGCAGGCTACTGGCGCCTGAATGAAGCTTCCTTTAAATAGCCAGTTTGAACCTTACAGTCTATTTCCATAATACCTGCTGACACATGCAGTTCCCCTGACTGTTTCTGTGTGTGTTTTAATGTAATAAGTCCAAGAGAGCGGCAACTACCGGTTGGACATCATCATCCTCCCTGTGCTTTCTCTGTTCATTACTGAACGCAAATGTTTTTTTCACCCTCCACCTCCCGCAGTCAAAAACAGTACAGTTTTAGTAATGTCACTCAGGTTGATATTAACTTGATTTCCCTTCTCTCACATTGCAATATGTAACATCCGTTGCCCCCCCAAAAAGACTCAATTTGCATTCATGGAGCTTTTCTATTAGATTTTTTATTTTTGCAATTGCATTGTTTTCCAGGGAAATGGGGGAAACTGAGTTTTGCGTCTCCCGGTCACTCTCGTGGGTATTAGTATTAGATCTAAAAGTCAGATGCAGGCAGATTTTTGAGCTATACATCATGTAAATTGCACAATGTTTTATTCATCGCGTGGACATGTGCGTTTCTGTGTGTTTGTGTGCGCGTTTAAAAAAAGCTTACCTGCACCCTAGTCGAGATTCAGTAAGGGTATATATTCCCATTCTGCACAGCTCTTATGATCTTTTAAATTGTTTTGGAAGCAGGCCTGAGACGGTATGGTAATCCGCTTGTGTTTATCAGCCGCCAGCAATCACAGAGCACTCCTGTTCATCTGTGCTTATCTGGTCTTAAGACTTGCTTTTAAAGTCATTAGGTGAAAAAGAGACAGTTCTATGATAAGGCTTTAAAGGAATAATGTGCAGAATTACACAGCAAACAGAAAAGGTGGGGGAAACAGTGAAGTAGGTTTGATCTGAGTCGATGCAGTTTCATGATTAGGATGTTTATGGAGCTTTATCGGCACCAAACAGGAAGCTGTTTCAAGAACAAATGCCAAAAGGACACGACTTTTAGCTTTAGAGGTCAGCAGATCCAAGAACGGTCACCTCTTGCCCGCTCAGTCTAAAACAAAAGATATCCTGGCTCAATAAGTTTTCTCTTTTCCGTCTTTGCTCGCTCTTCAAAGCCTTAAATTTGACAAAAGCCTGCACATCGGTGTAAATAAGATGCCATCTCATTGTAGAGAAGAATCCAGTCCCCAAAATCACAGTTTTGCAGCGCTGACCCCTCAACTGGCATCAGGCAAGACAGACGCATTGTCAGCTGTCTGGCCTTTGTCACTGATAATTAGCCTTCTTATCACAGCAGTCAGTGATAACATTTAGACCCATTTTTGCTCACTTTTGTCCTCCCCTTACCCCGCCACCCTATTTCCTTCTCTCCCTCCGTCTGCCATCCCTCCATCCCCAGTCACATTTCTAATGCATTCGGCTCTTAACAGGTCTGATAGCAAACGGGGAGAACGAGGCGGCCAGAGGACAGATAAAGTCTCCTCTTCCCTCTTCTTCTTCTTCTTCTTCTTCTCTCTCAGTGAATAGGAGTTTATCACTGAGGCTGATCTCTCTATCCACTGCTCGCCACCTCATTCCATATTCTCGCTGCATGACTGCCTTTTGCTCCCTATCTTTTCCTTCTCCACTTTATTTTTTAAGGCTGACCCTTCCGTCTCCCTGTCACTCTCAAAAGGCTGTGCCGGATTCCCGTTTGAGGTTTCAGGCAGTTATATTTGCGAGCACTAGAATGAAAAACGACTCCAGTGTAATCGTTATGCATAGCTCTTTTTCCAGTAGTTCTGTATTGCATTCTAAAGCTTTAAAGTTCCGCAGATATGCAGATAATATTGACTCGATTCATGTTTTTGCTTTTAACCCCTTTAAATTTCATTTAAATACCACAAATGGCTGTGTATGCTCCCACTTTTGATTGACACCGCTTATAACCACCGAGCATCACGTCATCTGAATGGCCACACATGCGCTCTTTTGCAAACAGATCAAGCCTATCAGCTCTGACGCCGATTCTGTTTCTACAAACGTACAGCCAATCAAAACCCCGTGACGACATTGTGCTGGATGAGCGGGTGGGTTCTAACATGGCTTCAGGAAGTTCACTCCTAAAGATTGCAGCCCACTGATGCGTTTGGGTGTTCGTTCATGCGTGAAAGCGGAAAATACTTTGTTTTGCCTTTTTTTTTTTTTTTTTTTTCCAATTAAAAGATAGCAAAACATGCCAAAAAGAGAAAACATGTCTGTGCCGAGGTGGTGGAGTTGGTCAGGAGAAGGGAGAGTGATTTGTCAGATGAGTAAATGTCTGATAAAAGTGAGTGATGGGGAGGGGGGCTTCTTTGGACACGGTGGAATAAGATTTGTGTGGGAGGGTTCTTTGTTGTGTGTTCTCTGAATGTTTATGCATGACTCACTGTGTTTCAGTCATGTTAACAGTTGCTGTGTCTCTATTCAGGGGCCGCAGCCCTCATAGACCGTGACCCACTTAGGCCACACCTTATGTGCGCCATGTAGGCTGCACAAACTGCTATGGAAAGAGACAGTCTAGTCTAAGGATGACCTGTGTTTGCGTACCCCGTTACCATGGTGTTATGTTTTATACCGCATACGTGATGTAAGCGGCCGACAAATGTGCCCTACGTGGGCTGCAACCCTTGAGTTGAGACGCAGCAAGTGAACATGGATGTAGAACATGATTCCTCTAGATAGCTTTCATTAAAGCCTCACTGGATGTTGAGGCATTCAGGAGTTTCAGCCTTTTGTATTTGGGATCCATTTGACTTAAAAACATGTTCATGCTCACAGAAATACATGTCTGGAAAAGTAATTTGTTGTGATGTTTTTGTGTGTTCCATCTTTTATAACTACGGTACATACAAGTTGTAGTTACATTCATTTGGACCGTGTTGCCTTTAGTGAGAGACCGAGCTTTTGCATGTACTCTATAGGTTGAAAAACAGAATCTAATTTAATTTGAGTGTTCGTTTTGGGCATTTTTTGTGTGTGTGTGTGTGTGGGGGGGGGGGGGGTTAATCTTAGAGATTCTTAAGATTAAACTGATGAAAATTGTTTTAAAAGGTAATTGTAAGTTTGGGCTTTTGAAGAAAATCCAACTCTTTATGTATTTAAATAAATACATAAAGGCAGTCTTGAGACATGCCTATTGCCTGGTTTTATCTACAGCTTTCTGATGCAGTCCCTAAGCTCGTTTTTCCCCTCAGTATTTTCCACTATGCAGGAATTGATTTTAGTTCCTCTTGTTATTTAAAGACCCTTTGTAATGTGCTGTAATTGGAACCATCTTCCAGATATTTTCCTCAAATTCTGCTTTTTTTTTTGTCTTGCCTGCCACAGTGTAGTTGATATGCTTGCAGCATTTCCTTGTCCTAATATTTGTTTTATGGATGGATCACTAGTGTGGAAAATAAACTCAGGTTCTTTTCGTGAGATCTGACAATGCTGTTTTTATGATGGTCACTGAGGAAAAGGGTATTTTTGTTTCTTACGTTTTATCCATGTTATTCCTCTTTTTTATATCTCCTGTTTTCTTTTTTTTCCACCCCTTTCGCTCATCTTTCTCTTAGGTGCTTTTCTTGTCGCATCTGCTGCAGTAGGCTGGTTCAAATGGTTATTGACAGGGAGTGCTGGGGATTTGTGGTTGCACTTATCACTAATATGGAATCCAGTGCCCTTGGGTCCCTTCTCTGCTTCTTGAACTCACTTCATCCTCTTCTCTTTTATTGTTCTCTCAAGCCTTCCTCTCTTTGTGTCTTCTTTCATGTGTGAACTAATATCTTTCTCTTCTGTTTGTCTGTTTTGATATATATATATATATATTTTTTTTTTTGCCTTTCCTTCTCAAAGGCACTTTCTGTTTTGATTTCTCTGCAGAACAAGCTGAGGACCGGGGGATAAGGATGAGAAAGCGAACGAAGGAGCAATGCAGAGTATATTGTAAGGGGTTGTTGATTGACGGACTGACACTCTAAACCGGACGAATGAGTCAGCACCAAGACACACACCTTCGAAACCCTTTGGAGAACCAAACCAGACTAGAGGCACTGAGCACTCGAAGAGGAAAATAATACCTTAGCTCCTTTTCTACCTCTCTTTCCCTTTGTCTATCTCTCCTCTGATGGTGGTAGAGTAACAGTAATTCTGTCTGATGTTTTGGAGATATAGCAGTGGACCATAAGGTTGAGCTTGGCCATCTACTGTAAGTGTTGACCGGAACCACCTCAAGAAAACCAGCCAATCTCTGCCACGGGTCCCTTAGATCAGTCTCTACTCACATTAACCGTTAAATTAAGTGTTCACATTATTACAAGTCAGTCCTATTATGTTCTCCATAATTTATAGTTTCCTTGCTCCTTATGCACTATAGTGTGGACAGTATATACGGTACATCTATTTCTTTGTATTTGTGTGACTTTGTGTTCCTCATACAACTGAGTTCAGCATTCACCAACTCATTGGAAGAAATAAAAGACAAAACCATGCAGAAGTGTTGAACTTTTTTTTACATTAATATTCAGTATTGTTTCTTTCTGGTTTGGTAGGAGCTATGTGCTTTAAACCCAACAAATAGGTTTTTACCTTGGTTTTACAGTTTTATGTAAGACAATTGGTTGAGTAAGTGTCTGATGGACCAAGGTTAAAGAGGCTTAAAGAAGTAGGTTCTAGTTTGGCATTGAAGCTGCAGATCTTAGGCTACCTTTCTGTCTAATCTTGTTAAATTACAGAAAGTCTTTGGGTTTTAAATGGAAAAAACATGCTGAGCATTTTAGTCGCAGCATGATATTTTTTTTATGTGCAGAAAGCTTTAGATATAAACAGATCAAGCAGATGGGTGACCTACTGCATTAGCTGCTTCCGTGTTCTGCAGAACTACACGTGCACTGAAATTAGCATCAACATTGGACAACTACAGCGTTTTTACTAACCATGGAAACAAATTTTGTCCTGGAGCTGCAACACCTTTTTTATCTCAACAACAACTGCACCTGATTGTGTAAATACTATTATATAACAAGGGACATCTAGAGTTATTCAAAGTATATTTATGAAGTTTTTATATATTGTTTCATAAGGAAAAGGTGTCTTCTGTTTCTTTCCCAGACTCCCAACCTAATGCTGCCTAGGATGATATCAACTCATCAGACTTTTTACATTCTGCCAGATTCAAAGTTGATTTTTTTAATCAAACTGTCTGCTGGATTGGGAGGTGCATGTTTCAACGTTGGTAATAGCTGCAGTAGCCGTCTGAATGTGTTGTGAACATGGGTGATGGTGGAGGAGAACTTATCTTGATTCTGCATCAGAAGAGGACGGCTTGTGATTGAGGGAGCCGTGTGTGTGTGTGTGTGTGTGTTTGTGTGTGCGTGTGTGCATGCATGCGTGTGATTTGTTGTGACTAATCTGCCTCTGTATGTCAGTCAGCTGTCCCTCTGCTTTTTGACTTGTGGGTTTAGGAGATGACTTCAGTTGAGTGTGGGTGTGAGGGGTGAGCTTTCTAAAGGTTTTGGACAATGAACACTGAGGTTCACAGCAGGTGTTTCTCTGCACTTCATTTTAACCAATGCCTTTCTTGTCTATTTTTTTTCAAGGACCACTGCTCTGAGATTAAGCAAATTAAATGTCCTGTGTAATGGGATTACATACTATAATATAATTCAATTAAACATTGTTTTAACCATGACAAATAGGCAACATGGTGACTTTTTTCATGCCCCCACCATGACCTCGGGTTCTCTTGAGGAAATTTTTTTTTTTGCAATATTACCTTACAAACGGTGTAATAATACACAAAATGGCAAGATTTATGAGTAACCTTTTATTCTAAGGTTGTTTTGGCTCCTTTTTTTCTTTTACATAAAACAAAAAAAAAACACCTACGCAATGCTTAGGATGGTCAAAAAGTGGTGGATGAACTTTAAAAAAGAGAAGAAGTCTAAATGAGTGTGTATTATAATATTTAATGACATTTTTTTTACCATAGTTGAGTTAAATCCTGATGTAACCTTTACCTGCTACCAGACATGCTTTTTCCTTTTCCGAGCTAAAAGTAATCGAGATTAATGAGAGGGACTATAACCAAACGCATTTAATAACCTGTGCAGACACTTTTTCATCTTCATTTGTCTTTATAAGATTTATAGATCTCAGCTTATTAGAGTAAAAAGCAGGAGCATTTTACAGAACATAATGAAAAGATTTGTTGTTATTTGCTTATCTGATTAATTAAACAGTGATGCACTCGTATTTATTTTAAGATTTATACAAAGTTAATAGGGTTTATTCTAATGAAAATTTAAATTGAATGATTCATGTTTAAAGATATACCCAGTTTTCAGTGTTTAATTACAGCTGCATGATGTTTATTACTACATTTCAACACAAAAGTGCCAACAATATGTTGAGACATTTCTCTAAATGACACATTGTGTTCTTGCCTTTTCAGTTTTTCAGATTTTTTAAATTATTTGAGAAACAACCCTTTTAATTTGTTGAGGTTTTGGAATCTCATTTTAGGTTTATGAAGTCTGAACAAATACATCAAAAACAACTGTTAACACCACTTCAACTTTTTTTTTTTACAGTTCTGGATAAACTAATTGGATTGTTCTTTTTGGATATTTACACGTAGCGAAAACTGCTAATGAGTCCACAAATTAGAAAATAAAGCAGTTTTTTTTTTTTTTTTAACATTTTAACCATTTTTACAACAGTTTTACAAGTGTTGCTTCATGCAGGGATTGATTGTTTCAAAGTCATGTTACTTGTTTTCCTTCAGTTATTCATGTTTATTTATAGTTTAACCCTAAAGTAAAGACATTTGAGTTTTGATGTAATGATTTATGCATCAATTGCCAAAAAAATGTTTTTAAACTTGAAACTACTGCACAAAATTAAGATAAATATTGCATGTTGGACTTATACCAAGTAAAAATACAAATCTGTTAAATTCAATGGTAGCATCCCTCTGAGTGGCCCTACGGTTATTTTTAGTAACTTTCAGCTTTTATTTTTTTTCTCTTTGGAGTTTTCACTTCCTCAGGTAAATCTGCTGTCTGTTGATTCTTTTCTTTTCTGTCATCCATACATGTAAGTGTGCAGACCTATCATGACTCGTGCCCCCCCCCCCCCTCCCAACAAGCCACATTATTTCTCCTGCCAGAACCTCTTTGTCGCGATTATCTCTGCTCCAGATAATGCAGATTGTTATGATAATTCTCCTTTTACCACGCGCACAAAGAGAAGACCTCCAGAGGTCAGCGACACTGTCAAGAACAGGAGACTTCTCCGTTTCTGATCTGACGCATATGGCTGACAGCAGCATGTCTCTTATAGCAGCGTAACGAGGAGTCGAGCAGGGGAGGAGACATCTAGGCAGAGAGATTTTTAGTTGTACTTTGAAAACAAAATAAGCAGACTGAGCAAACGGGGGTACTTTTTTTTTTTTGTTTAGAAAATGAGTCACGCTGCAAAGTTAAAAGGATGTTCTTGTCTGAAAAGCAGTTGAAGAAATTGCATTCACTAACTTTATGCAGCCCAATTCTAAATGATTAATGCTGCCTGCTATAGCGTGCATATTTTTTATTAGCAACCCTCTCTCCACTTTATGCATTTGAGCTACGAACTCTAGAATCTACTCATTTTTGCACCACGCTTTGCTTGTTGTTACCACCTTTGGTTTTAAAAGTGCAACTTTGTCTCTCCCACCAACACCAGCTCCTGTGCTGGGATCCACTTAAAGCTACAATTTCATTTCAGTGCTTTTATGATGTTTTGGTCTCACCGTACCGACGTTCTTTAAAGAAGCTAAATTGGAAAAAAAAAAAAAGGAGGGGGGGGGATGCTCTTAACTCTGCAACACACAAGACAACATCCTCTATCAGAATGACTAACCACATTTGATGTAATGACCTTCTCGGAGGAAAGAATTGCTTTTCCCTTTAGAGTTTTCCCCCCACACTAGCTCTCCTGTGCGTCTTTGAGCTGCTACATTTAGCATTTACTCCACTTGTTTTGTTCATTTTGTTGCATCTCCCTTTGCTCCTATTCAAACTTTTTTTTTTTGCCCCTCCACCCATTCCCTCTCCTCTAACTCATCGAGGATAATGAAGAATAGACTTTGGGAGCCTGAGGGGCGGATCTGCTGGCAGTGATTGGCTCTCCTCCTTTGCCAATGAGGTGTGAAGCGTCTGTCAAGCTGCTGTAGCTCTTCTCCGAGGGATGCCCTCGCCTTGCCGCTCGTCCCGACGCACGATTTTTCATGCAATACGCTCCAAATAAACATGTGCGCGGCCGGCACCTTGATATACGCAAATTAAACATTCAGAAAAAGACGTGACTGAATTAGTGTTGATGTTTAGGCAAGGGGCAGCTCAAGGAGGAGTTGGGTAAAACCCAGAGACATTCATAAAGAGAGAGGGTTTTGCTTGCTGTAGATGCCAGTGGGGCCTGCAGATGAGTGCAGACTGTCATGCACTTTATTCTAGTAATGGGCAGGCAGATGGCAGGCTGCTCTGTAGCCTCTGCTTAAGCTGATGGCTCTATTCATCAGGCTGCTACGCCCTCCCTGCAGCTCTGCACCCAGCTACAATTTATGGACGCTCTTTCCCCCCCCCCTCACACTTCCGTCTGCTTTTCTCTCTACTTCTTATTTATTTGTTCTTTTTTTTGTTTTGTTTTGTTTCGGTCTGATCCCTCCTCCAGTGTCCTTGAGTCCGTGCTGGAGTCCCTCTGCTCAGCATCATAAAAGGGTGTTTTTGGGGGGGTGAGTTATTAGCCCTGTTTTTAAAAGAAAAAGTGCTGCTGCCTGACAGAAGTTTGGGTTCATGCAAATGACTCGATCCAAAAACCCTTTGGACTGAGTTCAACTAAAGCGATTGGTTTGTCCTAAGAACATATGTCGAGGCTCAGTCTCAACTATACAACAGGCCAATATCTGTAAGAGTAACTGACAGAAAAAATATTAGTCTTTTTTAGCACAGCATCGTAACTATGTGTGTTAAGAGGTCAAGAAGACTAGTGTTTATTAAAAAGAGAAAGTGTGAGGCTTTCTTAAATGGTTATATAGATTAAACCAGGGTTTTTCAAAGTGGGGCCCTAGAAAGCTGCAGGGAAGATATGAAAAAAAAGCAAAAATAAAACAGTTTAAAGCTAATAAATGTTTGAAAGCATTATAAAATCAAATGTTTTTCAATCAGTATTTTAAAATGTAATTAGAATAATATTTGAATGTTACATGGGAGAGGTCTGGTTTCTTCTGATCTGTTCTTATTGTCAACAGTTTGTTGAAAAGTTCGACTAGCATTTAAATCATGTAAGTTAATAAAATTCTTATACAGTACTAAACAAATGTAACAAAGAGTCAAAGTGAGGAAAACAAACATTTTCTTTATGTATTTTGTCATTGTTTTTGGGTTTGGATCCCTGGCCAGATGCTGTTTAGGGGACCCTGGCATTGAGAAACAGTGAACCCCTGGTTTAAATCATTTTAAAGGAACATTTCTAAACTGAGCATTTCAGTTCAATTTTGTCATCTACATCAGTGGTTTCCAACTTTTTATTTTTCACGTCTGACTCTTAAAATAACGGTGACAGGATTGTGCCAACATGTATCATTGGTCTGGAAGACATTTTCTAGTTGAATAATTGAAATTTAGATACACACTTATTTTATCGATTGCAGTCATTTACTTTAAACTGAGAATCTACAAGTCTATATCTTAATATGTGCCTTGCTCCAACAGTGTCAACACAATATTTTATGTTTTTAAAAAAATAGAGCTATTTTAAGGGGACTTGTTTATTATGACATCATATCCAGGGTGGGACATGACTCTAGTATGAAGTTGTGGGTCACGTGTTCTTTGAGGCCTTTTCCTCCAGATCCAGGGAAAAGAACCAGATCTGAGTTGTGTGTGGTAAACTCTACATTTCTGTAACTAAATATTCAACTTTAAAAATTGTATTGATCTCCTGTGCATAATTTGGTTTCTCATTTGAAAATGGTCTTACAAGTTAAAGTACCCAAATTTTGCTATTAAGTCAATTAGACAAAGACATAATATATATAACCCATCCCCAACTTTATGATTTACACCTCTCCGGTCATAATATATAAAAAAAAGAAAACTAAATCAATGCTGAGGTATTCCACATACTCAATGCTGGATCATTCGTCCTTCCTTTTAGCTTAATTATGAGTTTAAAATGATAAAACAAGACTTGATTTTCTCCTGAAGCATGTACACGTGTCTAATTCCACAATTGTTGCGTGAAGATGCACCAGGACTGTAACGTCTGCAGAGGAAATTGTTGTGACAGCTCAAGATGTGAGAAAAGCCTGTTTGCTGCTGAGTTGTACAACTTTGCTGCGCAGGGATGTTGGATTCAGGATTTAGTAACGGCTCACTCTTCTCATCGCAAAACCTATCAGGTTGTGTTTTATTTAAAAGTGAATTTGTACAAAAAAGGTGAGATTTCATCTCTTTTCTACCATTGCACTTTCCATTTCTGTTGACAATACCATATAACGTACAGTAAAGCATATTCATCAGAAAACCTTCAGCTGATTACATGTGCAGGATTAAATGCTCCACTTCTCAGGTCAGAGGTTAGTTTGAATTTGTCGACGCTGCTTTTTAAACGACAACAAGTGCGCCGGAGGAACTTCAATTATGCATAAATCCCGCGTTTTCTGTCTTGGTGTGGGGAAAAAGAACCACGGAGATAAAGAACTATCTGTTGAATAAGTGATGGCGGTGTTGCGACGGCGGCGCTGCGGCTCTAAATGCGCTCGTGTGTCGAGGGAGGAGAGGTAGCAGTTGAGTGAGAGCTTTGACTCTCAGTTTCCCTCCAGAGATGAAGGAAGCGGTAATGAGACCCTGAGCTGCTGTGCTGAAGAGACGGCGGGACTGCCAGGGGAGGAGGATGACCTTGACGACCGTATACACACCCGTTGCGTACACTCCCACACTCCCACAGATTTACAGCAATCAAGCAACTTGTTCGTGCAGCTCACTCTAGAAAGCCGCTATATATATGTTTTTGCCTTTGTGTATGTTATTAGCATACGTGAAAATCCCATCTGCCACATGAATCTTACAATTGCGCAATGATTTCCCCATACTGCAACTGTGTGGTGTTTAGCTTCAAATACTGAAGAGTTAATGTCATTGCATTCATGTAAGCTGGAAATAATTAGTCTGCATGTGGAAAAAAAACACAGTAACTTCAGCAAAATAAAGGTAAAAGCTCTGTTTCATTGTGACTAAAGCAACAGATTGCAGGTTTAAAGTGTGCCAGAGTGACAATGCTCGCAATATTGGAACAGATTTCTTTACTTGCACTTTTCCATGTCTCAGACCCCCACCCCCACGCGCGCGTATTGCTATCCTTGTGAGGACTTACACTGCCGTAATGTAATTTATACTGCCTAACCCTGACCACTTGCACTAA
>JARVGW010000346.1:8258407-8284398 GCA_031762495.1 Anablepsoides rubrolineatus | reverse complement strand
TATATAATATAATGATTTCTAAATATGCATGTTGTTCTGCTAGTGCTGCAAATTAAGGCCTTCAGAGAAAAAAATATTTAGTCCCTGAGCAGTTTGATTACTCTACCTTATCATTCAGACTTCTTGTTCTTCCACCAAATTCCAGTTCAGTCCTAACCGTTGAAGTCAGTAAAAGCTTTGGTGCTACTCATTCTCCCTTCCCCTCACTCTGCTTGCTGTCCATCAAAGTCCGCTTATAGGAATTGGAACGGCAGGCTTTATCGGCATGTAAGCACCTCACATTGACATACAACCCGCCGTCTGTCGGCCACTGTTACGGCTACAAGGCTGGAGCTTGGACCCGCAGAGCAGGGCCTTGTCAATATTATGACTTGCTAATGGATAAACTCTCACTTCAACCTTGGCAGTGAAGACATTCACTGCTTTTTAGGGGCGGTGCCCTTACAAGAATGAGCACCACGGAAAATCTTTGCAATGTGTTCATGTCAAGAGGGAAAGTGTGAATGAAAATGAATGGGGGGAAATCTTAGATTCTCCATATAATAGTAATATAAATGCCTGGTGGCTGTGTAGGCAAGAGCCAGCGGAAGTGTGTTTGTGTGTCAGTGTGTGGGTGTGAATGATACATCTGTGAATGGTTGGCAAGGCCCCATATGAATACTCTGGTCACAGAGACGTATCGTCATGTCAGACTGAATGATGTGTCTGTGAATTAGACCTGAATGAGGCTCTCTGTTTGTTCTCATTTTCTCGTCGTTTTCCTCCCTCCCTGACTCACTTGTACACACTTAACACCCCTCTGGGCTGTGACAGGACCACCAGACACAGGCCGGTGTCCAAATTAGACTCCCTCCTCTCTCACGCCACATAACACAACAGAGGAGATTACTAATTGTATTCCTGTCTCTCCAACCCTTCTTCCCAACATAATGTCTCATATTTTGGAGCAATGAAACACAATGATCAGGAATAGGATAATATATCTATATTTTATTTAGCATTACAAACTTTGTAGTTTAAATGTAAAATAATGTCATTCTGGAGACATAATGTTTTTTGCTTTTGTATTGAATGATTGTTTGTCATACATTTGCTGTGCAAGTATGATAATCTTTTGACTCCTAAAGAGATGGTATTTCTGACTGACAGTTGGATAGCCTTAATCTAAATTCAAATTTTAGGCATGAAATTTTCTGCCGTGTTAAGAGAATAATTACCTACAAGTATGTAATTAACCCTTCAGTAATGCACTGCAGAGCTGCATATTGATGTGTGCCCCAGCAGTGACAGAAGTCTGAAGTGAGCATCTCCAAACAATAAGCTTTGTGAATTCCGTGAGCAGAAATCAATACACGTCACAGCATCCACTTTAATGAGAACTTTTGCTCTTCTCTGAATGGTTATTTCAGCAAATGTTTTAAACCTACTGAATAAAGATTTATTAAAACGTCTGTGAGCGTGTGCTTCTCAGAACTTCTGCCTTCATCTCGGCTACAGAGGCCTATTAAGCTGTCGCTTGTCTTTAAGGTGGTCCATCGCATGTTCATTTCACTATCACAGCAGCACCACTTTTCTTTCTCCCTCCCTTTAGCTTTATTTTGTGCCTTTCATCTTATTGCTCACTCTTTCTCTTTCGTATAGTTTCTGCCTCCAGCACTCTCCTCCCATATCTTTCTGCTTCACTCTAAGCTGCCAAGCACACAACTTAATCTGTGTGTGTGTGTGTGAGATGCTGAAAAAAAATCAAAACTGTTGTGACATTGGAGTGACCTATGAGGCACGACATAAACAGAGGAAGGAATGCTGTCAGAGATGGAAAGAAGGAAAATGTGGAAAAGGCACAAGTGTATCTGTGGGTTTGCCAGACTGCGCCTTTTGATAAGACCATATTAAGCGTTCCTTCCAGGTCCCTATGATTCATATGAAGCAGCCAGTCTGATACATAAACAGTTTTCTTTGATGCAGCAGCAGTTGACACGCTGTGGCATATTGGCTCTTATGCTTGTGTGTGCCAAGCCAAGCATGACAAGCACTAAATTAGTTTTGTTTCGGATGCATGAAATGACGAGAAAATTGCAGACAGTCTTAAGGCAATTTTTCGTGCGTGTGTTGCATTTTCTCTCATTTGCTCCTTCACTGTCATCTAAAGTCCATTGAAGGATTAGAGACCTAATTTTGTTCTTATTCCGCCTTCTGTAACACATACACTCACACTCGCATTTCTTGTTGAAATCAAACAAAATCTTACAGGTCCTAATTTCATTAGAAACTGAAATAAAAACACATAAATAGTTATTTTGTTTTTGTGGTTTGTCTCACAGGATTCATCTTTAGGCTCATCCTTCGTTTAACCTGTGGGCTTTTTTAATCAATATATATTTTAAATGAGCTTTCCAGAATAGACTACATTTTGATAAAGACACGGGTCTTGTTGTTTTTAAAAATATGCAACCTTTTGAGCAACAAAGCTTGTACTGTTGCCATTACAGTAGCAAATGTTGATGTGTTTGCATTCATCTTGTGTTGTACCTCTACTTGAACTTTATTACTTGCTGGAGCTGTGGATTGACCTTAATAAGTGCTGTTCCTAAGAAAAATTGAACTTGTTTTAACTTGAAAAGAGAATCAATGCTCAATGGGCTAGGTTCTGGAAGAGGTCAATGGCTTTCTTTTAGTTTTGAGCTTTCAAAACAGTTTACAGCAGCAGCATATGAAAACAAAATCAGCATTACTCCCCTGCTTTTGTTAAATGCGTGCAAAGAGCTTTTATGAGGCTGAGTTTAACGATAAAAAATATGAACTGATAAATGAATAGTCATCCAAACGGAGCAGTTATTTCAATTGACTCTTGATTGAGGTGTGTTATCACAATTATTAACACCTGTTTTCATACTTCCTACAGAAACAAACGGGCAGTGTTGTCCCTATTTATACAACTATGGTTGTCTCCTCATGAGAGTTTTCAAGTTCCTTTGAAGATTTTATTTTAGTCTGCTCCATGTGCTTGTTCTTGTGCGGTGACTCTTTTAATCTGCTATAAGTGTCAGTAGTGTCATGGAGCATCAGTATGCAGCGTTACCTCAGTAATTGTGGAACAGCGGGTTCAGGGAGAACCCCTGGTGCTTTTTAGCCAGTGGGAAGTTGGGTGAAGGGAGGATCTTTGTTACTATAATACCCTCCCTACTATCACTCCACCTTTTCCTGTCTCCTCCCTCCCCTAAGGATATGTCGCCTTGCAGCATAATGTTATGATGTTACAGAAAGAATTAACAAGGCTTACACAGAGGGTTTGTTATTCTTCTCCTTGTGTGTTACTCCCTTTTGAGTCTGGGATTTTGCCTTTTTTGCGTATATGCTTTTTTCCCCCTGTTGATAGGATTTGAAATGGCTTATGTCTGTGTAAAAGGCAATGATTGACTCTCAGCCAAAGCAACCAACTAAAGCAGAGAAATTAGCTTACTTGGACTAAAACAATGGATTTATTCTGGTAAATTTTGGACTTTGATCACTTTTGTATTGATTTGATTGTAATGGTTCAGCTTCTTGTGAGACACAAGAGCTTAAAAGTTTTGACTTGGTCTTGTAAAATGTTTGTTTATGTTGTTAACCCATTTGTCTGGGTAATCTACAACATTTTATATAAAATATCTCTCTGTGATTCATCTGTTTTAGTTTGTGGAATTAAAGATTGACAATTTAAACTTTTTTTATCCATTTCCATCCATCCCAACCCGGAGAGAACCCACGCATGCACGGAGAGAACATGCAAACTCTACCCATAAAGGTCCCCAGGCTGTGATTTGAACCGGCGACCTTCTTGCTGAGAGGCATCAGCTCTACCAACTGAGCCACTGTGCCACCAACTTTTTTTATATTTGATTGAAAATTAACAGAGCTTTAAGATCAAATCAGTTTTCTTTGAAAGCAGAAAGTAATGAGTTCATAGGTGACTAGTGGCAACATTTGGATAATCCTCAGTGTTTCAATTTTCTACACAGATTACATATTTTTGTCATTAATTTAGAAAAATTGTTTTATGACAGCTGAGGAAGGTAATGGGAAATATTTTAAGATCCAGATTTCAGATGGTCTTAAAAAAGACAAACAAAAAGATACAAATTCTGCAAATGTTAACCACATCCCTTTTATCAAAGAACTAAAACCATTTAGTGATTTTAACAAAATATTTTTTAATGCAAATAGTTCTATGTATTTTATAAAAACCTACTATCCAGAATGGTGCGCTCACCTTGTAATTATAATTTAAGTAACCAAATTTTGATCCATTTTTTTTTTGAACTGCTACTTAATATGTTAACTAATTGATTATTAATGGGTTAATGCAGTGTCCAAAGCTTGAGTTTCAAGATTGTTTTAAAGGTTTAAATGTTTTAAAAGTGTTTGCACACATCTTCTATTCACTCTCCACTCATCACTTTAAGTTGGTTTGCAGATTAAAATAACTTGAATCCCCAAATAGAGAGTAAAACAAGGGAGGTTGTTGAACAACATCAGACAACTTTTTTCTCTTCACAGCTTCCCAAAAAATCTATCCTCTTTCTGAGCGTGCAAACACATGTGACAAATGTGCAAGAGTTTCATCCTTCCCTCCAACCACCTTTTCTTTTGGTCCATTCGTTCTGCATCGTCACGGCAGTTGTTCCAGCTAAGCTGTGACTGGGCTGTTTGGAGCCTGCTGGCAAATTTTGCACCCAGATATGCAGTGTGCATCTCAGACCATGTGTTAGTGTTAGTCAGTGTTTAAAAGGCTTTTCTTCAGGTTGTGCTCATGACTTTGTGACAAAAGATAGAAGTAGAATGAAAGAGAGCTAGAGGGGGATAAAATACGAGTTATAAATTTGCATGTTGTTTGCCATTTAAAGTGATTGCATACTGTGGTTTAGGGAGAAATTAAGAAGGAAGAAAAGGGAGAAAAGTTTAGGAAAGGACTGTAGAAATGCTTGCAGTGAAGTGTAAACATCCCTGAACTCATCTGATCTACCTCTTAATTGGTGATATGACTCATTTTTTTGCTTTGCTTTAAAAGAAGCTGCATTTTGTTTTGTGACCTTTTTTCTCTTCGTGTTTTTTCTATTCTTAAATTGTACTGAAAGATTTATTAATGTGTTTTTAATTATGACAGTCATTTCTTATTAATTTAGAGTATAGATAATATTCTCATTCTAATTGCCCAACTTTTAAAGATGAGTGACATTTTTTATTGCAGTTTTGAAGAGTTTGAGTCTTTGACAACTTTGACACATGCTTTAAAAATGTAACAAAGGAGTATTTAATATAGTCACATTATACAAAGTAAACAGCCAGTAGCTATGTACTGACTAAATGAGATTGGCTGTTGGTTTTGGAAACAAGCCGGATCTCTGTAGAATGGCTTCACCTCTGTGCCAAAGACCTGAGCTCAAGCACCCTTCTCTTTGGGTAATTAAACAAGCTACTTTCTGTTTAGTTAAGTGTGCATTTCCCCTGTTTTCATATGGAAAGTAAACTGGCATGCTCACTTTTTAAAAATGATTTACATTTCATAATCTCATAAATATCAAAACAGAGCAGTTGTGCCCATTTTGTTTAAATGAAAGCAGTTTTAACTCTTTCTGCTCTGTGATGCAGGATGAAGCTGATATAAATAATGGATGGTTGGTTGTATACCTAAACTATTTCAGATAGTGGTGTAAAGAGCTGAAGTGCAAAGGCTTCACTAACTTTAAATTTACTCTACATTGAATTACGTTTTGAATAGAATTTGACTTTTACAACATAAATATTTTATTCAGCCTTTATTTTAAAACTGTGTGAAGAGTGGCCCAGTGCGTACACCACAACAATCTTGAACATCATTGCTGTATTTATATGTCATATATATGACAAACCCTGTTGCTTACTCCTTCATTTGCCTTTTATTTAAATATGAATAATTAGAAAACTACTGCAGACACAAAGAACTGTACACCCTAAGAAATGAAATGTTGGATTTACTTAACCGTGTTATGTTACCTGGTTCCACTTAACTGAGTTGAGTAAATTCATGAGTATATTGCTTTGAATTTACTCAACTCAGTTAGGTGGAACCAGGTAACATGACATGATTAAGTAAATCCAACATTGTTTTTTAGAGTGTAGTTTGTACCCTCCTTGTACAAGTTCCAGAAACTGAAAGGATCTGAACACCTAATTTAGATTTACATCACTGAACATGCCTATGCTGCATAAATGAAACTAATGCTTTGCCATTTGGCTCATTAATTAAATATCAACATTGTCAGCATTTTCATAGCTAGCCCAGAGTAAGCTGTGTGCTGTAATTACAGATAATTATTGAAAATTACTGGCAATTATTACCTATTCTGACTTCATGCCAACATTGGTTTTAGGATCTAAATGTGTGCTTCCCTCATTGCAGAGTCTAAGATTAACACAAGGAAAGAAGATAAATACGTTTGCACATGCATGCACAACATGCATTTTTAGAAATGATTTGGATCCACACGTAACCATGTTTGGTTTCTGGAGCAGCTTAAATATCAAGTTATTTAATCATCATTTCCTATGATAATACATTTCTCATTTCTGCACTGACCTTTTATGGAAATTACACATCCACTTCTCTGCTTCTGCTCATTTATCAGTTTTGTAGTAGTTGTAAAGCCCCATTTGCAGAATGTGTTTTAAAAGTGGAATATCTCAGCAGCTGGAAGGGCAGATTTGACACATCTTGTCAAACTGCTCATTTTTAAGGTGTTTGAGACCATTACAGTAGGCCTGCAAGTCTCTGCAGGTGTAGACGTTCTGCCTTCACTATATTGCCTACATTCTCCATCTAACCAGCATGGCTGTGCTGAGGTAATTTGAACTGGAAAGACACTTGAGCAGAATGACATGTTTTTTTTAAAGTTTAGAATTGGAACAAGACTACAGCGTCTTTTTGCCACAGTGGGCTTATGTTTGTGCTTTTATTATACTGAATAAAGTCACATTTGGCAGGTGACTTGTTTTGGAAATTAGCCTTGTAGATTTGCTTTAGTATAAAATAAATTCCCTTTTTTTATTGGAATAACTGGAGAGCAAAGAAGTAACATAAAAAACCTCAAATCTCCACAGATCAAAAAGCTTTTGGTTCCAGCTGTGCATCGTAAACCTAAGCTGAAATCTTAAAGACGTCTCCTCTGGATTATAAGGCAGAGCTGTAATCCATGTGTTTTAAGCAAACCAAATCTTCCACTGCACTGATGATGAGGCTCCCAGATGTTCATAGTGATCCACTTTGGAGGATGTTTATTTGCGTTAGACTGGGATGTGATGGAATGGGACACAAAACACAAAAGCGTGGATTAAAACAACAAATTATCTGCCAGCTTTTTCCTTGACTTTAGTTTATTGTAACACACATTTTTAGTTTTATTTGAACAATTTGCACACTGTGCATACACACCTGAATTAACCCAGATTAAATAATAAATATAAACAGTTCCCTTAGATAAGGGACACAGAAAAGCAGCAGTTTATCATTTTAGTATCACCAGAAAGCCTTCTAAATTATCAAGCTTTCATGTCTTAGACGTTAATCCTAGAGGTCAAGCCTGTTTAAGCTCTAATCAAAAAGAGAGGAAGAAAGGAAAAGTGGTGGCTGGTTACTGAAAAATGATTTAGTTGAACTGACAAATTAGAAAACAAATTTAAGAAACCGTCATGATGGGGCAATTGAGCTTGAGCAGATTTGATTCTTTACAATTTATTTGGGAAAACCTGAGTTAGCCAATTGTTTTTGCTACAATTACTTGACCTGTTGTATTTTATTTCTTCCTCCTTGTGCCAGCTGGTTGTAAATCAGACCATATTCAGGATGTTAGCTGTTTTTATGTTGAGTACAGTAATTGACTATTAAAGGGATATTTGTGACTACATGTGTTATTTAGCAAAACATTTTAGTTTTTTGCTTTTACAAAAGTAAGTAGGTTAAATAATAGAAACATTGTTTTGCAAGCTCTTGCTGCTGCTGTGGTGAGTATTTGACAGTTGTGCCTACTTTGTTCTGCTCATGTAGACACATCTAAACTCATGCCTGACACATTTGTTTTTCATATTTTTCTGTTCCTCAATGCTTATGGGTTCAAGTAATTTGGTGGAAGTTTGTATGTGCTGTCCCTTGAGGCTGTTGTCCGGTTGACTTGTCTGAACCTGGTCCGCAACTCTTCTGCACCTTTTGTCTTTAAGCTCTGTCAGTATGTCAACATCTTAATAGGTTTCTCTGCAGGCAATTTGGCATGTTTTTACATGTAACCTTAACAATGTGTTATTTTTATTACCTGAATGCAGTTTGTGTTTCATTACTATAATTCAGGCGAAAAGTTAACTGTAGCTCAAAATCTGAATATTAATTTTTTATGATAAAAACAACCTATTATTGGAAAGATAACATTAACTTATTGTAAAAAACAAACTAATACTCTGCTGAGATGAACAGCTGCTGAACTACAAACACAAATGTCATTGAAGATGCCTCTCAGACTTCCCTTAATAATCCCAAGTGTCCTCTGTGTGATTTTTCTATCCATCCAAGGCTGTTTGTTAGGGTTGGAAGTTTAACATGTTTTTTGTGCAAAATGGAATACAATATTTTCTGATGTATCACCATTTCTAGTAGCCCTAGCATGCTTGGGAATTGCAGAATAAAAAAGGCAGCAAAAAGTGAAACGTAATAAGACAAACATGCTAATGTGAGGGATTCAAGGGCGTCACTTTTTAGAAATTCAAGTCCCTTTAGACACGTTAAGACTAAGATTATTCAAATTAAAGAAGAGACACCAAGCTTTGTGAATGCCAGTTTGACGGGATTTATTGATCACAGTTGTTGATTTGTCAACATCAATAACATTACTGAACCTATCAGCTAAGTGGAACAAGAAAGGCATAATAAATGGTAGATGCATGTGAAAGCATGTGAACATCATTATACATTTTTTATTCATACAATTAGCAATGCAAACTGCAGATTTGCTGTTTTAGTAGTCATTTTTTATATTAAATTTTTTCAAACAAAATGTACCAGTCAAAAAATTGTATTTATGTATACACAAGCAATGCCAAATTATTAAAGCTCCTACACAGATAATAGCAATTTGTTTTTAGTTTGTTTAACCACAACAAAAGCAAGCACACATCTACTAGGCTTTGTTATGCATTTTGTTTCAGTATTTCACACTGCAGCAAAATATCCAGTCACAGCCTAAAGCACACTGTGGCTAATAATAAATTATTGAGGAAAGGAAAAATGGAATACTATAAACCAGAAATGAGTGCTAAAGTAAAGTGGAGGGAGACAGAAAGGAAAAACGGACAGACATTGTACTTTTGAAAGGACAAAGCTGTGGGTAAGCTGGAAGGAAGATGGTTCTGGGAGGGTTGGCTGGGTAAAGGAGAAGAACACGAACAGTTTGGAATTTGAGGTTATGCCAGTTGGGAGCTGATGGAAGCAGCAGCTGATTTGTCTACAAGGCTCTGCATTCCTGTGTTCTCACCAGCGAGGGGAATGAGGGAATTTAGTGAGAGAGAAAGAAAAAAAGGGAAGTAGAAAAAAAAGACAAACACAAATCTTTGGAAGTTTAGAAGCTACACCATTTAGGAATTTTCTTGTTTTTATTGGATTTACAACAAAATATCCATTTGAAAATAAAAACACTTATTTTTATACAGATTATGATGTGCGATTCCTATTAGATTATGAGAAAGTATAAAAGCTGTGTTAAACTACATAACAGGAAGATTTTTTAATGCAAATTAAAATGACGGAACAAACATAATGCCTAAATCATGGCATTTGGATAGTATTTTCCTTTGCATGTTTGTTAAAGTGCATGTGGCTCTTTGATAAATTTTTGCTCTTTTATGAGTGGCTCCTGAGTCTTAGTCAGGACTTGGATATCTTAATTGAATTTGGAGATTCATTAAGTTCACCCTATAAAGGGCCTCCTCTGGTCAGTGTTCTGTGGGTGCCTCTCATTCAGGTAGCCAGCAACAGTCTAACCCAATCAGCAAGGTGCTGACTGCAATCCTTCAACAGACCTAATGACTTTAGAGTCTTTAGATCTGCACTGATGATAACCTCACTACTCACAAGCTGCATCAGCACCTGCTGCAGTATCCCATTCTCAACCAAGAATGTGACTCAGTGTCGAGTTTATCTGGATGTTTAAATTACTTTATTTTAAAACCAAAAACAGTTCCAATGCAACTCTAATACCACTGTTAGTAAAATCACAATGTACTTAAATTGTAGAGTGAATAATCTGTAGAAGTACCTAAAAACTGCTTTTTGACCTGAACTGCTCCGAAGGATTTGTAAGTGTCAGATGTAAAAGAGGTAATAACGGAACAAGAGGAAAAAAAACAAGTGTGAGTAAGAAAAGAAGACGGGCAGATGTCAGCTATTTCTCTGAAATCCTGAGGGGTTTCTCAGTTGGATCTTTGCCAAGACCATGCCTTTGAAATGCTCTTACTTTCTCTGGGAGAGTGAAAAGGAGAGACATGCAGCCATCTAGGAGGAAAGCTCCAACACAAATTGCTCCTTGACACAGTAACAGTGGATCAGTGATTTAATACGCTTGGCTGTAATTCACAAAGCATCATTTCAGGACACATTTTAAGTAATTCTAACTTCCCATGTGGTCTTTTTGATTGATCATTGCCATCTGTTACAGGTAAAACTACAGGTCATGACTTTCACAGCTTTTCACCTTTAAACTATGTCACTTATCTTAAGTGGGGCTTCAGGCCAAACTGACTACCGCTGAGATTGACTAAAACTTTCAGAGGATACTAAGACACTTTTGTTGTCCTATTTGCATACTTATTTGAAACAAACAGATTCTGCAATAACATGAATCTTTTTCTTACTTTTAGAGCATTAATTCTGCTTCAGTTGCCATGGTAAACCAACCAAAGCTTGACGTGTAAAGTAATATATATATTTTTTTAATAAATAAAAATGGATGTGTTGCTACCATCAACTAATGTCTGTGTAAATTGGTAATACTTGGCTTAACTAAAGTAAAAGTTTTATGCTATAAAATGACCTGGGCCATATAGAAGGGCATAACTTCTTATTAATCTACTGCCTTCATTTACCGATCAGAAGCTGTGAACTGAAAAATATGCGTGTAAACTCAAACGGAACAGAAAGAAATGATTTCCCTTGAAAATTTGCTCGATATTTGCTTAAATAATTCATTACTTATCATTCGAGTCATCTTGATATTTGTAAACACAGTTGATTGCTGCGTGTGTTTTCATAATGTCAGAGTCTGTGTTTTTATATTCACATGACATGCACCCAGTTGACAGCACAATCTGAAGGCTTTTGCTGTAATATCAACAGCTCTGTGGTGGATTAGACCTCCTAACCCTGATCTTGACAGGGTATCTGGTGACAGTAATCCATGCTGCTAATCCACGTCTTGATGTAAACACCAAGGACAACCCGCCTTCTATCTTCACTGTCCTTCTTTTTTTCTTTTTCGTTTTTTTTTTTTTTGCTTTCCACTGCTGTCGTTGTGAGAGAAAGAGGTGTGCCATCTGTTTTGTTCATCAGTAGGGGTCAGCTTGGTGTGGTGGAAACATTAGACCTGCTCTCTCATTAATCGTTACTTAAATTCAAGACTTTTTGTATTTAAGCGAGTAAATGAAAGGATTGCCTAATCGCCTTTAAACACTATAATTATTATAAATCATTGCAAGACATAACATTGATGTGTTTGTTGATGTTTATCATTTTTCTGAGTAGGGTTGTAGCTGCCCACAATAATAATCATTTTAATTATTGTGCATAAAATAAAAACAGTAATTAGCTGCTCTCATGTTTAATAATAATGCAAAAATGAGGAATGTTAAAGGACAGACCTGCTGAAGCACAACCAAGACAGCAGTCATATGTACTGTATACAGTTATTTTGTTTTTCAGTCTCATTATTACATATTTTTCACATTCATAAATGGAAATGGGGGAAGGACATTTTGTGACTAAATGAGTTTTAGAACAGTTGTAATATTTTGCTTTAAATATGAAGAGAATCAGCATGTTTCTATTTATTATGTGTGTCCCTCTGCAGGATAAACAAAGCCTTGTTTAGAATTTCCAATATATCAGTGCTGACGTAAGAGGGACAGCCCCTCCGCCCCAGGGTGTATTTAAATATCAGGGTTTTGTTAAGGACGTGGAAGACTTGGTGTACCACCAGCAGCAGCAGCAGAGAGAAGGCATTGCTTTGTTTGGTGATAATTAGAATCAGGGTCACAGACAGTGGCTCTGAGCATGAGATGGAGTTTTTAGAGCTGCAGAATAAACTTTTTAACTGGTTTTCTGCTCAGTTATTCAGATTTTGAACACTTTCCTAGATGGGGATGGAACTGGTCATTCACACCTATATTTTTCATTTTCTTTTTATTTGGTGTTTTGTATACTGGAAGTAATTCCTGCTCATAGTTTGCCATGGCTGTGTGTATTTTACACACAATGTCCTGTTGTGCGGTGATGTATTTATGTATGTGGCCCAGTGAGTGTGTCTGTGTGTGAATACATGCATTTCTGATGTTGCTTATGTTGCAAGGACACTGTTTTCCTCCAGTCCCAGTGTGTGGCTGCAAAACATAGCGGGGCTTTTCCTTCTGATCAGTGCCAGAGCTCAGCAGGCAGGTGGGGTTGGTTGAGTTCTGATGGGGTTGGAGGGAGGTTGGGGTTCCAAACCAATCAGTACCTCCAGTGATTTAGGACACACATCTCTGTTTTTGTTGGCTTTCCATCTTTCTGTCACTCTGTTTGCTTGTCTTTCTCTTGCTAACTAATTATTCTGTTTCCCTCTCAAATTCATAGTCTCCTACTGAGCCATATGTTATGTGTGTTACTATTAATTTTACTACTACAACCCAAACTATCTTACATAGGACTCTGTCTTGTAGTTAAAACCTTTCAGCTTTGCTAGTTGGCAGACAGACAATGGGTCATGCATGCAACCAAACTACTAAAGAGATAGAAGCAGATGGTAGTATTCAGTCAGTGCTAAACAGCAATTATTCAGAATTTTAAACTCTCCACAGCTGATTTTTCTGCAGCCAGACAGAGGCACACACTAATTCTACATAAAGAACAACACAAGTGTGCAGTGGTTTACAGCCCTGTTTGTAGTTAAGCAAAGGTTACACAATAGGTTCCATAAAAAGAGATACAAGCATTTTTAATGCAAATATAAAATGTCTCCATTGTAGAGGCAGGTAGACTTACTGTCCTTGTAATGTTACCATCAAACTAATAAAACCTGTTAGCAGGATGTGTCAGGTGGCGTCAGATGAGTCAGGTTGTTTTGCTCGCCTGATTTGCTCAACACAGAAATTCTTCTGTTTGAGCTGAGAGGTTTTTGTCTTTCATGAGTTTTGTTATTAGTTTATACCAGAGAGAGAGATGTTATATTTCTGTAGTTTCCATTTTTAAGTGAACAGTCATCTTCACTGAAACTTTCTTTTTTTAAATAAAGCCTAACTTTTTCTTCATATCACATGTGAACTTCTATGCTGCCTATACTGTTTTGATTTTGCTTGTTTGTGCGAAATGCTGTCATATTTTTTGCTAATTTGAACTAGCCATGACAGATAACCCTAAGAATCAACAGATATTTTCTGTGAATATCAAGAACTATGAGTAATTACTCATTCAACCCACTCATAATCTCCTGATTCCATTTGACTCATGGTGCATTTTTACATAAGATATTTTTGAGCGTTTTCATGCTGTAAGAAGTTAAGCTGTTTATAAAAGACTTTGGCAGCTTCTTGTTTTTTTCAAGTAATTTCTTTAAGATAAATTCCTTCCATCTATCAGACTATAAATAGAAGAGGATTACTTTGTCGGGGCTTATTTGTTGTCTCTTTCTAGTGTCATGTCTGCTCTTTGCTTTCAAGTTGCCAGTGCAAAATGCTTCTTGTCATATCCATTATTGCATTGCCTGATGGTCTTGTTCTTAAAATTAGCTTTGCAACATCAAACTGCTTTCTGTGAAGCATAGTGTTTGAAACAAAAAGGTCTTTGAGCTCAAGCAATTTGTCTTCTGTTTGTGTATAAGCCAGGTAAATCCCAACCTACATGACAGTTTTTCTTTCATTTTAGCCATGACAGTGAGCGTCACTGGATCGATGCATCCAGACATGTTGAATCTTCTATCCCTCTGCTCTGTTCTTTTGTTTTAGGTCAGGGGGTATCAAAGTTAGCTGCACAAAGGGGAAAAAAATTTGAACTTGTTTTCGAAAAACTTGGTCCAAGCTAAGGGCCAATCTTAGTCAAAATGTTTTGAAAAATAATAAAAATTGAACTTGTTGTAAATTATGTCAAATCATTACTATATAATAAATGCTCTTTTCCAATTACATTTTATAGTTTAAAAGATCCATAGTTCATAGTCTAAACTATGCTTGTGTCCACTGCTTCAGTCGTGAAAGTGTTTGACTTGGTTATGATGTTATTGAATAAATTTATTTGAAGATTGTCTGAGAAGGTGTAACATTCTGTGCAATTGTATGTTATTGTTCAGATATTTCTTGTGTAATTGTGTTACCAGTTAGAAAACTAGAATAAGTTATCCACCGAAGCCGCAGAACCCAAAGCATTTCTATATTTTACTCATTTTGTACTAGCAAAATAAAATATTTTTAAATAAAGTTAATGAAAAGTTTTTTCTAATTAAGTAATTAGCATAATTCTGTTTAAACACAAGAATTTTTCGTAATTTTATTACATATGCAGGGAAGGGAAAAGTCAGGCACTAATGACACAGAAAATTACAGATAAACTGTATGTTAGAATATCAGTGCCTCTTTTATGGCCGTGCGTGTGTCTGATGTATAAATCCTCAGAACCAGAGCAAGCTTTAATTAATGGAGTTTGATGATTAGCAGGCAAAGGCAAACAGCAGTTAAACGAGCTTGCCCCCCTCTCCTCCACCAGTGAGGATAATTGCATTTCAGCAACAAATTTATGTGGCAGGCACGCTGCCTTTGGAGGGGCATCACTGATGAGGATGATATTTTTTTTCCTCTGCCTTTTCAGGGCATTAATGCTTTGCTATTATCAAACTCAAATTTCTCAAGGGAATCTAGTTTTGTTTTATTTTGTTTTTATACAGCCTAATGTTTTGTTTAGCTTTTCTATGTCATTTTGTTCTTACTCATGAGAATAGTTTGATATGAAGGATTATCAGCTCACTTTTCTATTACATTTTCTCATATTTTCATTCATTTTATACATATTGTGACTTTTTTTTTTACAACTTGTAAATTTCAGTGGAGAACTTTGTTATGGCTATCCCCATGCTAGGTAAATGAGAGCTCCACTGGTTTCCCCAGTCAGTGTAAAATTAATATGTGGCACCATTTTTATTTTTAGACAAACCTTGTGGACTCGCTGGCATGTCATTAGTCTTCAAGTAGCAGCAGCTTCCATTAGCTTCTCTATTTAAATTTCCTCATTCCACATTTTATTTAGTGTTTGGACACAATTTTGGAATAATTTGTCATCCTAACAAGAAAAAAACCAACTTTAGTAAAGTTAGATAATAGTTTTTGTTCTCGTCAGTTCGTTGAGCAGGTGGTTTAGTTTGCTATTCTGTTCTTCATGTTCCTCTTAAGTTGTTCCTGCTGAAGTTTTTAAAGGCTGTTTTGCATCCTGACTTGAGCTCATGTTCCATTCTCTTGTCTAGTCTTTGTCAGTCTGATAATGGCTCTTTGCACACATCTGAACACACATCACCTGTCTCTGCATCAGATTATAGTCCTCTCATCATCAGTTCCAGACCTCTTATCATGTGTTGAGAGGCTGCCTGCTCTGTTTTTCTTCTCTGTTTGCCTACTGGGAAAAACAGGAGAAATAGCAATTTTGTTGGGAGGTTTCACACCACCGTACTTTGTAAAATGCCTGAATGTGAACCAGAGATTAGTTCTGTGGCTAGCCAGTACCACCTGCCATGTGTGCAAACATTCAGTGATCATTTATGAAGAATAACTCAAAAGAACGAGATATGACAATGTTAAAGTTTGGAGTTGTGGACAGTATTGTCCAGTGTTTTCATTACAGTGACTAGTAGTAATAACATATTTATTTATGCATGTTAGTGCATTATAATCTACTCTGCGTGGTAAATGTGTTTTGCACCATTTATCAAATGACATTGTTTAGCTCTTGGTGTGCAGGTGCTTTTCTTATACTATGTGCTGCTTCCACTGACAGTGTGGACAAAACAAAAAAACTCTTCATTAGTATGTGTTTACAGTGGCTGTATATATTCTGCTGAAGCTGTGCAAATGACCTTATATATATAGGGAAGCCTATTTTTGCAACTACTAGCATTTCCTCCCTAATTGTTCCTCTTTGGCTCATAAACTTCCCATCCTTTATGTGTGAATACGTAAGTGTGGGTATTTTATAGAGTGAAAGATGGCTTTTTTCACTCTGCTAGCAGTGTCAGCAGGTAAGCTGCCCTGTTGGGAGAGAAGAGAGAAATCGCCAAAGCATGCAGATTGCTACTCCAAGGGGAGAATCAATTAGGGGCATGAAGGCTAGAGCAGAAAGGCAAAGAGAGATGGAGAGGGGCAAGAGTCCATGCAGAGAGGTGGTGCAGAGCCATGCTGATCACCTCCTCTGAGACAATGCATTACTCCTCCTCTCCTGTCCTGTTTCTCAACACCTGATGTCACAGCTTTTTTAAGTGCTACTGTGCCTCAGCCTCATTTATTTTTGTCCGGCCCATTTCTCCTTCAATTATAGATGGCTCTGCTGTCTCAAGTGGGTGGCCTCTTCACCTGACACATTCATTTGCTCTGGTCCTATCTGTGCCCCATAAAATAGAGCAACAATCACATAATTATTTTATCCATTATATGTGTTGATCTTGTAAAAGTAATTTGTTGGGTATATCAAACTTTATGTTGCTAGTATTTACTTTTTTTTTTCTTCTCTCCATAGGTACATAATGCCCTCCAACTTGAGAGAAGCCTGATCCCACGGGCCACCAGTACTGGACTGTGCCTCTGTCCCTCTCCTCACCTGTCAACCATCAGCACAGCCATGACATCCCTCACAACGATATGGACCTATTTTTCTGTATGCTGCTTCCTGTTTAGTTTGGTGCTTCCTGTGATGTCACAAACAGTGGTGCAAGCCCCACAGGCTCATAGTGCCGGCTCTCAAGTGATCACAGCGTTACTCCAGGAGGAGGGGTATGCATCATTTCATGCTGAGAAACCTGAGCGGACATTTAACCACCTTGCTGTGGACTATCGCAACGGTAATGTTTATTTGGGAGCTGTCAATCGCATATACAAACTGTCTCCAAACTTGGAAGTCCAAGTAACCCATGAGACTGGTCCAGATGAAGACAACCGCAAGTGCTACCCACCACGTATTGTCCAGCCCTGCAGTGAGCCACTGACGCTTACCAACAATGTCAACAAAATGCTTTTGATGGACTATAGGGAAAACCGGTTGTTGGCTTGTGGCAGCCTCTACCAGGGCATCTGCAAACTCCTCCGCCTAGAAGACCTCTTTAAACTAGGAGAGCCCTTCCACAAGAAAGAGCACTATCTCTCTGGTGTAAATGAGAGTGGCTCTGTTTTTGGTGTAATTGTTTCTTATGGTAATGCCTCTCCAGACATGCTGTTTGTAGCCACAGCAGTTGACGGCAAACCAGAGTACTTCCCTACTATCTCTAGCCGGAAGTTGGCCAGAAACTCAGAAGAGGATGGCATGTTTGCCTATGTCTTCCACGATGAGTTTGTGGCCTCCATGATTAAAATCCCCTCAGATACCTTCACTGTCATCCCTGACTTTGACATATACTACATTTATGGCTTTGCCAGTGGGAACTTTGTCTACTTTTTGACTTTACAACCTGAAATGGGAGGTGGACCAACAACTGGATCCTCTTCTGCTGGTCGGGAACAGGTTTACACTTCCAAGATAGTTCGTCTCTGCAAGGCAGACACCGCTTTCAACTCTTATGTTGAGGTCCCTATTGGGTGCATCAGTGGCAACGTGGAGTACCGATTACTCGAAGCAGCCTACTTGTCAAAAGCTGGTGCTATCTTAGCACCGTCACTAGATGTAGCACCGGATGATGACGTGCTGTTTGCTGTCTTCTCAAAAGGTCAGAAAAGGCGTCCACGGCAGGCCTCTCAGGACTCTGCTCTGTGTGTTTTCTCTCTTCGAAAGATCAATGAGAAAATCAAGGATAGGTTGCAGTCCTGCTACAAGGGAGAGGGCACACTGGACCTGGCATGGCTGAAAGTTAAAGACATTCCCTGCAGCAGTGCGGTGAGTAGTACTCAAAGGATGTGGGCAATTTGCTGGTTTTGCCAGTTTAATGACGGCATGAGAAAAGTGCTAGAAATACCCTAATGTTAAAAAATACAGAATGACAATTGCATTCTTTAAAAAAAAGTTTATTTTATATTTTTTCCTTACACATGTTCTGTGTATTGAACTATTAGATCCAGTACATTTCTGTTTTTCTTTGAAGTTATAAAAACATACACTTATTTACAAAAACGAGGGAGAACTGTTTCAGTGGTAAAACAGTTATTTTCTTAATGACTTCTAAATGTTGAATTTATTTGATAGAAAGTTAGATGTTATTTTGCTTTATGTTACTCTAAGAAACATGGAGGGGGGTTCTTGATTCATCCCATTACAATAAGATGTTAAGCATCCACCACCTCTTTTAATCCACTCACCCTTTAAACAATGCAGCTGAATGCTCAGCCAAATTACCATAATTCTATTCTCCATAACAGCATTACAAATTCAGTGATTCAGTTCATTTGATTTCTTACTTTGTGCACAGAAAAAAACAAGGTTAAATTGGGTGTTACATGTTCAGCCTACCTTCCGGTACAATCAAAGCTTGAATTTTTTAATTATTTATTTCAGATCTGGGATACTGAAAATAAAAAAAAAAGGCTATAGTCAGAATTTATATTTTAGTGTCACTAATGTCAGTTATCGTGCATCCCTAACATGTATGCAATCCACAAGAAACTAATAGAAGGTGATATATACAGAACTAACTAGTCATATAAGCTTAATTTTGAAATCTTTTTCCTTTAAAACAGTGGGATTGTTTTTAAGGAGCATACTATAAATTTTGTCCTCCTGAAGCCCACACCATATTATCCTGACCTTTGTCACATCCTACGTTGAGACATTATGAAGATGACCCCACTTGTCTTTGGTTCTGAAATAGCTGTGTTAATCTATTAATCTGTCTGTGGCCCTCACGCGTGCCAGGGCGCCGTTGTCTGCTGCTTGAGGGTCTGATAAATCATGCCTGGGGTGAAGCTGTCGGCAGGAAAAGGAAGTGTGAGGGAGCTCAACAGGGTTGACGCCTAGGAATTACGCTATTTTAGCATGAGCTAACACCAGTGCATAAATTAGAGCCTGCTGAACAAGTGACACTGTGCTCTGCATGAATGAGTTCTGACATATATATACACAAATAGACTAACGTTTTATCATGGCTCCTCCTGATGTGGACATAATAAAACTTAAAGGGGATACAGTTAATTTCCTATAGTGCAAATTTTTAATTCAGCTGGTATCTAAGCTGTGCATTAGTTTGGTTAGCCATTAATATTTGTAACCATAACCAAATTTCATGCACTGCACATTACTAAATTTATTTTAATATTAAACTATATGCTGTATGCACTTAACACAATTCCCTAAGAGTAAGAGTCACTGTCGTAACTCTTACCTCTGTTTGTTAAGGATCATTCACTTTTTAATACCCCATAGTTGGTTTTTAGGAATATTTAGCTTTTATGTTCAGTTTAATTTTCTTTGCTGCTCTAAATGATGCATGACTCATGGCTTTGTGCCACAATAATCAAAAGTGTAATTTCAACCCATCTTTCACAAAGTAGTATTCACAAGTAACTGTATTTCTACTGTTTTAAGCTTGCCAAACAAGATTACTTTGGGAATTGTGGAAGCAATGCTGCTTTTTTGAGATCCTGCATTTAGAAGACATTCTAACTGTAGTCGCATATTTTTATAAATGCCAAGAAAGATTTATATAAAAAATAATAAATATCTAATCTTGAAGGTCAAATTTGTGTTCAATTGGACGTCTAATGTTTTATTGTTGATCGATTTATTCAAAAATCCTTTTCAATATTGATTTAATTCATATAACACATTAAACATGAATTTCAATTCAACTTAACATACTACGTTTGACTTTTCTCAGATGTGTTTTCTGAGCATGCAGATTTAAACGAGGGTCTTTCCACTATAAAGTGCAGTCATCATTTAAGCAGCAACTTAAAAAAAAGAAACATTCCTTCCCCTTCCCCTCTGTCGAACATTTTACAGAACCCAGCATGACTAAAATGACAATCTCAATAAATTTTAAACAGCTCTAAATCTGGAAATAAAAGACAAATTATTCTGTAAAGGTTGGCCTGCATGTCAAAGTATTGGCCTCTATTTCAAAAGGGAGCCAAGATGAGAGAGAGTCTTGTATCAGGGAGATGTCCCTTTATCTTGCCTTTTTCATTGCTCAATATCTTCCTCTTTCCCACCATGTTTCCTGTTTCTCACTTTTCTCTCACATTTTTTTTTTCTTTCTTCAGGTTTTCAAACGGCATCATATTTTGAACATGATGTGTTTTTCCTCCAATTAGGGAGAGGGTGAGCAGCCCCAAGGCTCATTAGACTAGTGTGGCTGTATAGCCTAACACACACACAGAGACACAAATTTTTGATATAGATGAAACACATTCAGGCTTTGTGGATAGACCAAACCACTTTCCCTGTGAGATTGGACGCATGACAGGCAAAACCACGTTATTCTTTCTCGACTGCACTTTTAGCAACCGTGTAGCATGAAGTGATGTGTTAGAATTTTCCAGCTGTTGGGAGTCGAGGAAGACCAACGTGTTAGTTCGGCATCAAAGTGAATGCAATCATTTATTTAAATAACTAGGAAAGTGCAGTATCATAGTGCATATAACATTGAATGATTATCATTTTTAACAACTTTGAAAGTTATTTTTTATGATTTTATGTATAATCAACAGTTTAGTGTTTATTAAAGGAAACATGTTAAAAGGTTGCAATGATAAAAAGAGAAAAAACTGTTGCAGCAAATATGTGCAAGGACACAAGGACACAGGCTTTGTGAGGATCCTATAAAAACACTTGCTCCCGACAGACCTTTGATGCGTTGCACCATCTTTAAGAGGCTTTCAGTCATAGTTGGAGAGACGCAAAAAGAGGAAAATAGGGAAAAAAATGGAATGCACTGCAGAGTCAGTGAGAGGATAGATGGAAAGCATGTGTGTGTGAAGGAGTGCCCCCCCCCCCCCAAATGGCCATGCTCGGTTGAGCCACATAATGCATGCTCAACAGTATAAGTCTGCAAAGGGCTCGCATCCATAGATCATTGTGAAGTGGCATGTGACCTATAAAAAATGCTGCCTGTTCCCTTCATGTTCACTGTGTCAGCAGAAAAAAAACAGAACAACAAAAAGCAGGATTGCAATAAATTCACTTACTGCTTTTTCCCCCCTTTTTTTGATTCATTGTATCCTCTGCCACTCTTTTTTGCCTGTCCCTCTCTTCATGGTTGTACAAAAATACCAGCCACCCTTACTTCTCCACACTCTTTTAGAATCTGCGCTGATCTCCTTTATTTCCCTTTACAATATGCTCTATGAGCAGAGAGTGAAGCTCCTCCCTTCAAAGACGGATGAGAAAATTACAAGGTCGCTTGCAAGTCACTGACAGGCTACGGCCATCCCTTCATCCCTTCTGCTAATGATCATTAATTACATATCATTAGCTAACATGCCATGGGCTATTCTTCCACATTTGTTATGTGCTATCGAATTCACATTCTGAATTCTTTTCAATTAATTAGATTATTCTACTGAGCCGCTGACTTTTCTTTTGAGTCTTGTTCTTGATCTCTTTCGCAGTCTCCTAACACATGTGCTCATCCTTCCCTTGTTTCATCCTTCACTTGAAAGAAGCTTGTCCACTTTTACATTCTCTGTCTTCTCCTTTTGCTCAGATTTCATGTTATTGGCGTGTTTTTTTTTTTCTCTCTCCCTGTATTCTGTTTTGTGCTTGACCAGCCTTCATTGTGTCGTGTGCTGGTCATCTTTATCCCTTCTCTGTCTGATTGCAGAGCTTAATCAGTGACCGGCTGTGGCTGCTGCCGCTGCTGATGAGTCAGTCTAGGCCACATCCTCAGGAAGGGAAAGGCTAGCAGATTCATTAAGGACATTCAGACTGCCCCCCCCCCCCCCTGAACCCCTCCCTCACCACTTCACCCCACTCCATCCACATATCCGCCATTCCGCTTGCTGCCTGGCACGCTAATTAAATCTCCATACATGATACCACTTGCTAAAGGTCAGAATCCATCACAATATCATTATTCTGTGATTAAATAAGTGTCCCTTGCTTCCTTTATCATACTTTATACTGGTACTGGGAGAACATGGACTGAATATGCTAACTTAAATTCTTTTCAGTGTTTTAAAGCATATTTTCTGTAAAATATTCAGATTAGTGTGAACTTTAGTTTGCCATTGCTATTTTATTTTACTATATCTATAAAAAATGGTTAACTTTTTGTCTCAAACAATATTCAAGTATGTTAAACTGCCTAAAAATTGGTCCTTTAGTAGACTGAATGTTTAAAAATGTTTTATATGGAAATAGGAACATGTTAAAGCTAGCAGTGCAATTTGAGCTTCTAAGTAAGCCAAAAGTAATTCTGCCTTTGTCTCTTATTAACATTAAAAAGAAAAACAATCATGTAAATAAAATAGGAGTATTTATTGGGATTATCACTAGACAAAATGAGTTGATGCTCTGTATTTTTGCTCTGTGTGGATTTTGCATGGCAGCTGTTCAGTTGATCCATTTATTTCTGAGTATCCAAATCCAGGTTGCGTGGAATTAAAATTTGAAAAAAATCCAATTGTGTTGTTTTTATAAATCTGGTTGAGTTTTTTGTAGTGTTCCATTTTGTCCCAGTGTATTCTGCAAATTTATATATATAAAAAAAACAAAACTTCTTTCTAGCTATGCTTATAAAAGTATTTGTGTGCAAGAAAACCAAGCAGTAAAGGTGTTAGATAAAAAGCCTTTGAGATACCATCATTGTTACATCTTAGGAAAATATAAAATGTTAAACTTTAATAATTTAATTGTGTATTCCAATGAGTGGCTTATTTTTAAAATCGTGAATAACACTGCTCCTTCACCACTGAAACATTTTGTCCAACTCTGTTCTGAACTTACAACATCAGGTCAGTGAATAGTAAGGATTGTAGAAAACCCAAACGTAGCTCAGTATTTGCACAGACAGCCTTTTCATTTAAAGGCATCACAAAATGGAATAAGCTTCCAGTAAATCTTAAACTTTCTACTGACCTGAAGGACTTACTTATAATGTTAGGAAAGTGTTATTGGGAAACCAGCAATGTTTGCACTGAAATATCATAACTGTAATCCTTGGATTAGTCATTACTGAACAAAAGTTTAGCATGTAGAACTGTTTTTGCTGATGTACTTTAAGATTGTGTATAGATATTGTAATTAGAATTGATTGTTACAGAATTTTTATGACTTGTACAGTAATTGTATTTAGAACGTTTGTGGATTATTGCTGTATGTTTTGATTTTAGATCACATTTTGTTGTTCAGGGACTGCAGATGGAAATTAGCTTAAGCTAAATCTGGTGCAAAGCATCTTTTTAATGTTTTATTTGCACATTGTCCCTGCTTTAAATAAAGGAATTCTAAAAAAAAAAAAAAAAATAATAATAATAATGGGTATGTTGTGTGTAAGATATTTTTCATTGTAAAATTCAGCTGTTTGTGATTTTCTTTTCCTCCACCTCTACACCTCCTGAACTCACACCTTGCCTCTGATAATTTTTTCACTTCTGCCTCTGCTGGAGTCATGTCTCTGTTTCACTCCAACACTGTCATGCTGTTTTGTTTCTGATTTGATTGATTTCTTTCCCAAACAAATATTTAAAAACTGTTGTAGCTCAGCAGCTCATGGTTGGCAGGTGAAAAACATCCACAAAAACATGAGTAAACAAAATTTTATCGGAGGCTGCTTTTACAGATTGTCATCTGACAATAGCCAAATCAACTTTGTTTTACACCCGAAAATTTGTCACGAGCCTAATTTATTACCATATACGCTATTAAATATACAAAACGACACCAATTTCCCAGCTGTTTAAATATTTGTCAGCTCAAACACAGTTGTTTTCAAGTTTGCGTTCTATAAATGTACCAATCTGCCAATGTTTGTGACATATCTTTCGTGTGATGACATAACTGTCAGACACACAGGCGTCCCTGTTTTGTTCCTACATCTATAGGGTTATATTCTTTCTTTCCTGTGTCCTAAATCACTGTGACTGTTTTTAAACAGTCCCCAGGGCACCGCACAAAGGAAAAGTTAAGTCTAGTTGGTGACAGCTCTGGTACTCGGTGCAGACGATTGTGCACTCACACTGAATTTTGAGTATGATTCGAACAGATTCCTGGAAAAAGAAATAAAATAACTATGCCTTGTGGATGCCTGAACAAAGCACAGAATCCCTGTCATAAAGTTTACTATCAATTTTTAAAAAGACATGAAACATATTTTAAAAGAATATCCAATATGTAATGTTCACAAAAGTACTTTCCTTTACAAGTCCTTTACTTACGTGTTTGTACTTTTAGCATGTGATTGGGAACTACAATGAGTTACAACTCTGCTATTTATATTGATGAATCTACTCACACCACATTTGTATTGAAATAGACTACATGTGTTGTGGAAAGCTCTTACGTGTTAAAAATCACCTTTACTGAAAATGCCAACTATCAAAAATGGGAAAAAGGGAAATTAATTTGACCAACATTCTACATGGATCAACCAAACTACGTAAAAACCTCATATCACCAAAAAGTAGTATTTGTTAGCAATGTAAGTAAGCCTGATACAGATAAAACCCATATATTTTCAGTTATTGCTGCTTTGTTGCTGCTGCATGTCATATTGTTAGGTAAAGTTTTAAAGTTTGGTGTCTAGTATGAGGCTGTATTATTGGCTTTGCTTTTCTGTTTTTTTGAAGGGAAAATAATAATTTGACACAATGTTTGTAAGTTTGATTTAATACCTAACAATTATAATCATTTTAAATAATACACATTATTTTTGTACCTAAAGATGTACTTTGTAGTATATAGAAAACCATGACTCTGTTTAGTTTAAAACACTTTTAAATCCAGTGATTTAGTCAGTAAAGTACTGTGATGTTTCTGGTATAAATCCATCTCCAAAATATGTTATAAATCATGAGAATTATATAGTGTTTTACTTCACAGTGCCTTAGTTTAGTTACAGGATTTATACAGGCAATGTTTTAAGTCAAATTTGAATGTTGACATCACATCTGAAAAAGGCAAAGGCACTTTGTCATGGCAGAATTCTCCAGTGCCTCCAATCATCCTGGCAGGTTAGTCATTTAGCACAGCAGGGCTAAAGAAAAATACTACATTTCCAAGTGGCTAACTATACAAAGAGCTTGCAGTGTGGTATAATAAATTGAGTTCAATTCCTCATATAATTATCAATGACTTTCCACTGTAGCGAATTGTCATAATACAGCTCCAAAGCAGCCTCCAGTTGTAAAACAGTGACATGGAGCATGAAGCAGTCGTAACGTGTGCCGCTACCTTTGTGAACTTGCAGCCAATGGAATTAGCCCTCACAACAGTACAAACCCAGATTAGGCCATACATCAGAGAAGGTTACAGAGTGAATCTCTTTCAGTCTCCCACTAATCGCATTGAGCAACTCTAGCTTTGTCGCACCCCCTGCCCGCTGGGGGGGGGGGGGGGGGCGGGGGGGGGGGGGGGG
>JARVGW010000346.1:8233590-8246807 GCA_031762495.1 Anablepsoides rubrolineatus | reverse complement strand
GTCAATTACAGGCCTCTCTCATCTTTTTAAGTGGGATAACTTGCACAATTGGTGACTGACTAAATACTTATTTTCCCCACTGTAACTGCTTGATGTCTGGCCCCATGGCTTTCTATAACTGTGGCCCCCTTAACAATTCAGTTGAATAGCCCTTCTTTATACTGTTGTTTGAGGCATTATTTAATTAACAAGTCATTACATCAACCAAGTGAAAACACAAACTGAAGAATATATTCTGATAATACAAACAGTGTGTTGAATATTGTGACTGTTGTCCTATGAGCACTGATTCAGATTTGATTTATTTTGGTACATTTACAACATTTCCAAAAAAAAAAAAAGGTAAGAAAATTAAACGCTATTTGAGAAACCAATAATTTACCAAAAAAGAATAGGCTGAAACCAAGGTTTATACTTGCCTAGCTGTTCTCAGCAGTACAATATACACACACACATAAATTATATAAGGTTACACAATACATATATATACATCTACATACAATTATAGTTTTGTGATTTTACATTTTAATTTTATTTTAAATCGCACCAAAATACATAGTTTAAGATCATCCTTCAATTTATTCAATAGTTTCACACTGAAAACTGAAGCACCAAGATTTTACTTTACTTTTCTCTTTATCGTGTTCAAACATTAACAAACCTTGTAATTATGTTTTCTTACCTAATTTAAATAAGTTCTGAATTCCAGAAGGGAGACTTTTGTTTAATGTATTATACAGTGTTGTATATTTATATTTACAAAGCAATACTTTAGTATTTCTTTTAATTAAAAAAAATATTAGTGCGTTAACGATTCTCGCTTTATTAATAAGCCTACTATAACACTGCTATAAAAGCGTTTTTTAAATTTAACTTAAAAGTATGGCTATATTACAAAAGTACATGAGTGGTGTTTGTTATATTCTGTGAAGGTTGCCCTTTTGAAACAGCTAGTCCAACATTCTGATTCTTCTCTGTGATTTTTACATTGCAGACACATTATAACCTGTCTGGAGTAAAGCTAAACTACATGCAGGTCTAACTTAAACATGCCAACTTGCAAACATACTGGACTGTAAACCTTTGAGTGTTGAAAACTGTTTTCTCAGATTTCTACCAAGTGTTTCTCCATGTGGTACCACCTACACACAAGTTGTCAGATGAAGATTGACAGGGATTTTATTAGTGTTTTGGAGTATATATTTTTTCTCTGCTTTATTAAACGGAGTGAGGAATAATCAAGGGAAAATGATAGTTAATAGTTTCAGTGAGAAAATGAGTGTGACGCACAGAAAGTAACATGTCTCACAACTTTGTTAGGATGTCATAAGTTACCACAACCTGTGTTCAGTCCGTGCTTTCTGCTGTCGTCAAAAATGTAGATTAGCTATCATGAGTAGTATTGCAACATAGTACAGCTTTGTGTGTGTGTGCGTGTGTGTGTGCATGCATAAGTATGTCCTTGTGTCCATAGCACCTGACCTAATCCTCTAAAAAGCCAGCACCATAGATATTTTTATCTTTTTTCTCAGTGTCCTTGATTCTTGGCACTTGAGTATCCTGGGAAATTTGACTTCCAAGGACACTGATGTGCACACAGCCCCAATGCCAATTCCCTTTTTCTTTCTTTCTTCATTGTTGACTAAAACCCACTGCAGCATTTCATCTACTACACTCCTCCCTGGAGATAGAGACTGAGTATTTGCTCCCCATATCTAATCACCCTCCCTCCTTTCATTAAAGTTAAGCCATTAGTATAGAGAAGGGGGGGAAATCTAGTTACCAAATGTGCTGAATATCAATTAGAGAAAGCGTTTGGGGTAGAGACAAAGGATGCAGAAGTATTGTAAGAATTGGAGAGTGTATTTAGGCAAAAGAAGTGTTAAATTCAGGAAAGAGTATGTAATTTATGTTAGAAGAAGAGACAAAATTAAGACGACCAGATTTTAAAACATCATCCATTAATCTTATTTCAACACCCCACCCATCATTTTATTATTGGATTTCTTTTTTTTTTTAGGAAGTGTGTACGTGTTTGACTAACAAAGCCATGAGAGATCCAAGCAGACACGTGGCTGTTCCATCTGGTTTGGCTCTCCGGATCGCTCCTCGTTAGTCTATTTTTTGCCGTTTAGTCTCAGCTGCCCACTCCTACAACTGGCAAACTAACTAAACCACTGTCGTCCTCCTTCTCCTGCCACCATCGTCGTTGCTTGGCTCTCGTCCGCAGGATCAGCTTAACTGTCAGCTCAAGTCCAGACCAATAGGTTTTTCAGCCCCATAAAATTGCTGTCATACTTAGAAAACTATATCTGTAGTGTTTTTATTCTCAGAACCTCTTGAAACCTTACACCTTGCTGTTCTTTACCATGATATGGATTAATTGGTTCATAATTTAAATGGAAATTAAAGCCAAACAGCATGCATTATTTTTTCCTTATTTGCATCATTAGAACAGGTTAAGTGGTTTAAAAGGTGACTGCCGGTTTGGCTGTATTTATTTTCACAAGTACCTTGTGTTGTGATACAATGCCCTACAGTTTAGGCTTTAATTCCCAGCCAGCTTAGCATGCTACAGATGTAACTGTGTGTGTGTTAGAATGTGTTGGCAGGCACCCCTTTTCACACAGCGTGGGCTTCAGACTTGGCTGATGAAGACACACTAAGGGAGACACGTTCCGAAATAGAAACGTCAGCCATGCTTACATTTATATAGATGGATGCAGAAACGGGAGAACAGGAAGGTGGCGAAACATGGCCATGTACATAAAATGAGCAAAGTTTTTTGTTTTACCTCAGCTTTTCCGTGGTTGTGTGATTTTGTTTGCTGTCTCATAATCATCAAATATTTATCTAATAAGCACTAGCAGTACTATTTTTGCTTCATCAGTCTTAACTTGGCTATGGTAAATGGTAATACATTGCTGTTTCTCCTATTAAAAATATGCAGTGTTGAAAAATTATGTATTTTCAATTGCAACCTAAAGACAAATTGAAAACACAAAGGATTGGATTCCAATACACAACCTTGTAGTGTGGCGAGTAGTCAAGAGACCAGTTACCCAGTGATGTGTAGCCCTTTCTAATATTTTAAGTATTTTTAAGTGGAGACTCTAATTTTGTTGGCTGAGTCCTGAATCAGAAATTAACATCACTGTATCTTTTTCTACTTAAGGAAATCACAGCATTTAAAGCTTCTTCATAAACACTTGGTTGTGTTCATGTGTGCACATTTACCACACTCAAACACTTAACTTTGCTGTGGTAAATGGCCACTAATTCTCTGCATCGGGGGATTATGCATAATTGATTTATGGATGAGCAGTGAAATTACTCATCATTGGAGAGAATAAGGCATTTTGTCCTCAGGCTGAAGCGTGCCAAACTATATTGTGATTTAATAGAGTAGATTTACTCAAGACTATGTAAAAAAACTCACTTAATTCACTAAATTTATGTGCAAAATTATATTACATTAAATGGCATAACTGGCTAACTTATAACCCTAGTTAGCTTTCTTCTAAACAGCATAAGACACAAGATTTTGAATGGGACCTTACATAACAAATGCAGAGGAGGGCATTGCAACGTCCACAAGAAAGATTGGGTTCATCAGAACTGTACACTGTACTGTACAGTACATATTTAATATTCTATTATTCACTTGGTGTTCTGACACCTTTCTCTCACACCCAGCGTAACAACATATTTAGTCATTTGTGATTCACATTGTTCTATTGGAACAAATCAGTCAGTCTTTGCTCCCAACCTTGCTAAACCCTTGGACATCCATGACCTCGCCATATGTTCACCATTTGTCTTCCTGAACCACATCTGGTAGATACTAAACACTACATGCTGGGCTCACTGCTGAAGACTTGCTGTTTTCCTAAAGCTCTAATCCAGTTGTCAAATAGTCACAGTTTGCCCCCTGTCACATTCCCTCAGAATCCTATTTTTCTTCAAGATCTGTCCTCCTTACTTGCTTCATTGCAAGTCCCATCCTTGGTGCGCCATTCCACCAGTACACACAATATTATTCATTTTACCTATCAGTGTTTTTAGATTGGCTAACTGGTTTATATATACATTATGCAGAAGCCCTGCGTATCTCTTTGTTGCTCAACTTGGTGTTGTTGAGAAAAATATTGTCATCAAGCTGTGAAATTGCCCCCAAGCCAGCCTCATACTCGCAGACCGCAATCAGCTTTTCTTCCACATCTCAAATGCATACTTTTCCTTGTAGTTGAGTGTGTGTTGTCAACAGAAATGTGAGCCAGCCAGCTCTGAGCACTAACTCATCAAAGGTGATTCATGGTGGTACCGCACAGTAGTAACATAATCTGTCTACAATACAACAGAGTATCCATTTCACTGCAGTTTGATGTTTTCCCAGGTCCCCCTGTTAATAAATGGATGATTTTTGAAGCTGGAAGCACGTTTCCCTTTGAGTTTTCTGTACACTGATTGCATATTTAGACCACTGCTGTTGTGAGGCTCTGTTGCTAGGTAACTATTTACTACTATTATGGGATTTGGTGGGCCTCAGTGGGGAGGTGAATGTGGGCAATTTGTCCTTTGGTTATGTACACTACAGCAAGTTTTATGTACAGAATGTTTATGCATGCAGATGCAACACTGTAGATGATCATATCCATGCACTTGCATGAAAAAAAACGTACATACAATATTTTTTTTCTTCTTTTACTTGCCTGTGTGTTGGTTTTCCTGTAAGTTTGCAACATTCTCACACATATCTATTTAAAGTATCACTCTTTAAGTTACTTTACAATGTATAGATGGCAGCATACATGCACAGTACTGTTTTATCATCGAGGTGGGTACATGGAGAATGTCAACAATGGAAGTCTGAGCTCACCACTGGCTTAAAAGGGGAATGATTGATGTCAAAGGCAGATTTGCATGCCAATGGGATAGTGAATAGGCACTGATGGAGTGATGGGGTAATTTTGTACTTTCTTTCTGCTGAGGAGTAAGACAGACCATGCAAGGTTTTCCTTTCTCCTCATCATATTCTAAACTAAATCCAGTACATGACTTGGAGAATAAAGTCATTACTGTAATGAAACATGTGATGTTTGTGGCAATTATTCAGTGATTAAAATCATATGACTTTGCTCTGTCAGTGAAGCAGTATCACATGCGCATTTTTTGGAAAGCTCCTCATAATCTCCTCCTGATAAGTTCAAATCTGACAAGCATCCCTTTTTGTCAGCTAAGGCTAAATGTTTTTTTTCCATGCAAGTGTAAACTAGTAGCAATGAACGCGGTAAGCCATAAATCATATGCTGTCTTTTGAAACTGACTTATTGCATCTGTCATGGATATGTTTTGTGGGTGTGTTTGAACAAGCTTGTGCTTGCTTGTTGGATATGTTGGATCAAAGATAGTGAAGGATATTTTCACAGAAAGCTTTTACTGAAAATGAACACCCGTAAAGACAACGGAAAGGGTTGTGTGAGTGGAAATACTTTTTTTATGTGTGTGTGTCCATGCTGTTAAGGCTTCTGCCTAGTTGATAAATGATGCCAGACACTAAAAGGAAAATGTCCATAAAACACCCCTTATCCTTTTTCACCATTCTTTACCTTTCATCTTCTCGTTTTCTCCAGCTAAACTCCCCTTTTCCTTATTTCCCACTCATGTGTCCTTTTTATGTTTGTGTTTCTCCCACAGTTTTTAATGTTTTTAAATTTATTTTACAGATTCCCTCTGCGTTTGAGCAATGTCATGCTAAATGTCTGGCTGTGAACAAATGAGTGACTTTACTTTTCTTTTGTTTGAAACAATTGAAGTGAAAATCTGACAGGACCAGCCAAAGGGCACTAAAGTATGAATTAATCTATAGTCAGGTCAGCCAATCCATCCCAGCTGTGGTGACCTGAAGTTGCTTTGAGGAATGGAAAATGGAGAGGACTGGGGAAAAAGGCAATGCACTGCAATATTGTGCAAAAAGGAGCTGAGCTGTTTTATGTACTAGTTTAGTATATTTAATTCGAGACATGTTTTTGCAACAACAAAGTCTGTTATATATTTTTTGCTTCTCTGGTTCTGGCTTGTTCTTGTCCAAAGCATGACTGCTTAGTAAGCAAAACATTTAGCAATAGCAAAACAAATGAAAAGCTTCAAATAAATAGATTTTTTTTAAATACTCTCTTTAGGAATTAGTGGTAGAAATGCTCACCAAACAAAAAACTTTACAAGAAAAACTTGGTGACCTTCAAATATGCAATTTTTGATTTGTAGTGCTTTTTAGATTTGATCATTTTTTTAACCCGTGAGATTTTAGTCAGCATCCCAAATATACAGTACCCAGACACAGCCTTCCAATTCTCATCTCGCAGACTTTGTCTTGTGGCGTCTTGCCCTTGTTTGTGCCAACAACCCCACACTGTGCCAACTAACAACCTCCCTCTGTACACACAGACTCACATGAAGCAGACAAGCACTTCCTCCCCAAACCAACTGAGATGAAAAGCCAGTGGATCACACAACTGTTAAACTTTGATGAATCTGGCAACAAGTGTATTGAGATTTGTTAATAGGGATTTAGCAGGGGGCTGCTGTCTGCAATTAGATATATACAAACATGCATGCTTGCTTTTTTTCAGCTTATAGCATTTTAAATGTGGTTTCTGATGTGCACATGCTCATACACCCTGGTGTGCCTTTTAATTTGTAGAGATGAGTTGCAGCATGCCATGCAGACAGAGTACTAATTGTACCTTTTAATCGGGGTGTAATCTGAAATGCATAAGCTGCCCGAAGCCAATTGAAAGATCTGACAGTATAAGTAAGAGTAAAATCACGGTCACTAAAAGATTACTGTGAGGAAAAAGAAGGCTAAAATGACAAATTGTGTGGCTGAGCATAAGAAATATGGTGACTGGAGGATGCCAGGGCAAGGAAAGAAGTGACAAATTTATAACAATATTTGCATGCAGTCACAGAAATCATAAAAAAAAGAAAAGGTGAAGCAGGCAAAAAAGGAAAAATGATTCATTTTGCATTTGCTTCTCATATATTTTCCCAGTATAAAGTCATGCATCTCCATTTTCTGCTTTTTTTTTTTCATACCGCATGCCATCTTTGATCAAATTACAACACTGCCATGTTAAGTCCGATTCTAAATGAGCCTCAGTCCAATTCAAATCCACAAATTAGTGTGTCTTTCCCTCCCTAAACTCCTTAGATTTCTATTGCCAAAACCTGATTACATCGCTTTTATAACCCACAAAACCCACTGGTGCTGTAGCTTTCCAGTTGCAAGCCTCTTATCTATCAAACAGACTAATGAGTTTGAAGCTGACCACCAATAAAGCCAAGATGGAGAGAGAAATCTGTTCATATTGCAGTGCCTGCTTGATGCTTTTTCAGAAATAACACATGTGATTAGGAGATAAAACAGTAGACAAAATATGATTTCCGCTCTGGAGTCAGGATTGTCATTTGAAAAATCTTTTTTTTTTTTATTTACACTTTCCTTTTACCTATTATAAAGGTGTTTTTGCTACCAGTTTAATTTTTAAACATGCAATTCCATTTTAAAGCTTTTTTCCTAACTGTTTCAGAAAATCCTAAAATGCAAGTGCAACCTAAAATGTGATAGCATTAGCGTAATTGTGCTTTTGAATCTTTAAGTTATCAATTTACTCAGCACACCTGGAAACAAACAAAGAACATCAAAAACCAGTGACTCTATTTGTTCATAATAACATTATCTTTATTCATTGGTTTGGGCTTCCCCTCAGTGTTAAACTCAATTATAGGGAGCATGTGTTTATCTAGCCAAGGTCACGTAGTATCAGTCTATTGTTGAGCTCTTCAAACCACATGACCTCAACCCTCACCTTAACCTTCCAAACCTGACCCCTGACCTGGGACCCCGAGGTTGTCTACTACATCTTTGTTTGTCCAAGAAGCATGACAGAAAGGGAAGTGCAGCTGTTGCAGAATGTTTTAATTGGACATTTGTGTGATTTTCTTAGTTTCTCCTTTGGTTTTTCATCTTTTATTAAAAAAAGAGTTTTGCAGTTGACATTTTGCTTTTTGGATTGCTGGCTTCTCTCATACTTTCAATTATTAATCTGTATTCCACAATCTTTACAGCAGTGGAAGCACACACATTCATACTCAGATTCCTGCATGCGGCTCTGTAAATACATGTGCCATGTGCTGGCAGGGATATTTTAGTTCTTTTTTGGTTTTAGAGGGGAAGCTGGCAGGTTCGATATAGACAGTGTGATACACAAGTGAGAGACTATTATTGGAGATGAAGGGAAAAGGCTGCTTCTCTCTCCTTGTCTTGCTTTTATAACAGTTGTGACATAATTTTCTAGACTTAGTTTGACATCGTTGCAATTCCCAGTTGTTTTTTCTTTGTATTAGAAGTCCTGTGGATTGATTTATTTCCCTTACTTTTAACATCTTCCATCGTTCCAGTCAAAGTGATTGCCTCCTTTGTGTCTGAACTTTTTTTATGTTCCTTCATTTCTCATTCATCTATTATTCTATCTCAATCCATTTCATCTCTCTGCCAACCTCATCTTTCATTCATTTGTTTTCCATCCACAGCCGTTCATTGACAAACTCTGTGCAGCTCGCTCTGTGTGCAGCTTGATGTCCCTCTCTTTCCAGTCCACCTACATATGTTATTTCCTCTCACTGCTGGGGTGGTGTGTCTGCTTTGATTCAGTAACAGTATGCACTTTGCCCTGAACTCTTTTCTCACCTCAAATTACAAATTATCATGCATAGAGGAAACGGATGCACGGGCTCAGCAGTGTTTTTTTTTAGGGAGTCACAAGACTAAAAGTACACACATTTAACTTTCTTTCAAAAACAAAATTTGTCATCTTGGGCTGATTCTTTTCCCCATCAACAATAGTTGCATCTGAATTTGTTTCCTAGTGTCAGTACATGGATCCATTAAAAATTCTGGCAAACAAGAGCTCTGGCATATGTGCTGTTTTAAGCATGCAAGACACAAAATATTCAGTCAGAGCTGTTTTGTCACCATGGTAGTAGAAAATAATGGAACGGGGGGGAAAAAAAGCCTGTGTAAAGAGCCGAGGAAGGACAGCAGTGCAAAAGTGGAAAGGAAATTAGAGCCAATTGCGAATCAAGGTAAAGTATAGAAGGCTTAATAAATAAAAACTACCACAAAAGGTTGAAGAGAGGGAATGATGAGAAAGGAGTGAATAAAGGGTCTTTGAATGAGCGAGATGGGGATCTACAGAAGACTCCTGATGTGAGTCATCCAGCCAGTGAATGATGGGTCACCATGGACACGGCTACTGACCCTGCACTGATGCCCAGTCTATTGATCTCATTAAAACAAAACCTCTGTTTCTTTTACTCTTTTGCAGTGGCTGCTTTCCTGTCTAATAGTATTAATCAGGATTGGATCTGCTGCTCTGAATCTCTTTGCCCCTTTCTTTTGTATTTGCCATTTGTCTGTAAGCATCAATTTTGGACTGGCTTCCTGGCTCTCTGCCCTGCGATTTTAGCTTTTGTTTTGTCCTTTTAATGGCCGGCTGTTTGTGGTTTATAGTTTAAGTGCCACAAATTGCAAGCATACAAATCATGGTTAAATGTATTGTGAGGTGATATCACTATGAGATAATCTAATACGTTAAACAGGAGAAATAACTCAGTCCTGCTATTCCAAAACTTATCTCCATTGGCAACAGTTATTTGTTTGGGCTCACTGCAGAGAACATGTCTAGATTATGTAAAAGATATCATCAAATTATTAAGGGTTTAGATGTATATATCGTGTTCTCAGTGAAGAAGAGCTCTCTGATTATTCACCAGTGGGATAATTTGTAATTAGCCTCATTTGTGCTAATACAAAAGGTTATCAGCCTTGCAAATGCATGCACACACACTCTACCACGCAGACACACAAAGCACTCTCATTTAAAGCTATTTAAGGTATTTTTGTGAAAATATCCTCACTTGCAAAGCTTTACTCTTCTGTGCTGAGACTTGATTAAGGGTTGATTTAATGCTCTCCAAACAATGAGCTGCTGTTTATTTCCAATTAGTGTGATGGATGCAGACCATTAAAAACACACAACCCTCTTTTTCTGTGCTCCACTCTTCCTACTCATTTTTTTCCCTCTCCTTAAACAGTTTTGTTGGATGGCACTTGCATGGTAACGACACACTTTGATGGGACTGTTGCCATGATAGAGTATTATAACTGCGATTGTAGCTCACCAATATGACTTATTAATTGGATGTTTACTTATTTGAGGGTTGAACTTGGCTTCTATTTTGTAACCTTGAGTATTTCTTTTAGTTTCTGATGCCACTGGCAGACAAAATAAATAAATATATAACATTGTCTCATTTTCGTTTTAATAAAATGTCTAATTGTTACCGGTGTCCCTTACAGAAATTTTTATTTTTAAATTGTGTTTATGGTTGTGTTGCTGATTAAATGAAGTATTTCCAATCTGATATAAGACAGAAATGAGTGTATGCGGTTCCACAACATGCAATCAGGATGCAGCAGGTTTTTCTAGATGTATACACTAGATAGAGTCAGTTGTTTACTTCCAAAGATTTCTTGAGTTGAATTATCTCAACCTTGCGATCTGTATCAAAAATAAAGTTAAAATTGAATCTGTGAGGCCCAAACTAAACATTTTCATTGACACATCTCATTTTGAAATCCAACTCTCTCACAGCTTCACATTCAGGCATTTTTTATTTAGCGTTTTCTTGATATACAACTTAAACAAGCTCCGAGTCCTACCCTCTCCACGCTGGTTCTCAATAAATTCAGATGATTTCCCATGTCATTAAATACTAAATCTGACTTGCAAATGCGCTCCTCTATGAAGATGAGATGAATGCACAGTTGGCACACACACATTCATATAGCCAGACATCCAGAGGTAGACAGACAGCACTTAGCTCATGTTTAATTAAGCGATTGGTCTAAGACAGTGATACATTCAGCGCAGAGGAATCATAATATGTGTTTTTGTCAGAGGACTTCTTTACTGTCCATTTTCCTGTGGCCCTATAGGGGGCAGTACATATCGGTGGGCTCTTTTGTCCTATGCCAGCATGACCAAGGTATGCATTCTTTTGGATTTTATTTTTCACTTTATCTCACTTTTTCCCCCCTTTCACCTCTTTTTTTTCACCCTCTTACCCCCCTTTTTATCTTCATTCACACTCACTCCATCTCGATTCTGTCTCTTTCTTCCGTCTCAGAGATGAAAGCCTCCCCATGGTTCCTTTCACTTCTCCTGAAGCAGCCCAAATGAGGTGGCTTATCTGATGTGTCCCCCTCCTTCCTCAGATAGACACGATGCCCATAAACAACACACACACACAGGCCGATCAACACATCTGTTTACTCCTTCCTTTGTGCACGTGTACATATGCACCATATAAACATATGCAAAGATAGATAATAAGGGAAACAGCCTTACAGACATGCATATGATGTGCCTGAAGGCATAGCAGGTCTGGTGGGAAATCCAGGGGCCTGGCATTGTGGTAAGAGATGCCTGACGTCAGGTCCCTGTGGGTAGTGGCTTGACTGTGATGTTTGGTTATTGGACTCTGCACAGCAATGTCTTTTGGTCTGCTCTGTAGGGGGGCATGAGGGAGGGCATGCAAACGACAGCTTTTATTCAACAGTAATCCCACCAGCTGTTGTTCTCTCAGCCCCCAATTCTTTTACTTTTTTTGCTATTTATTTTTTTTTAATCAGCCTTCTTGTCATAGTGCACTTCTCTTCAACATAGTATTAGAGACATGTTTTTAACTTCTCCAAGGAACATTACATTTAAATTAACATGAACAAATTTGTTTATTAGGACATGGTATGTTGCCAGGAACATAGTTTTATTAGGGATCAAAGAATCAGCAAAGAAATCACTTTGATCACTTTTCTTGCTTTTAAGATTTCTCAAACATCAGTGCAACTCTACTAGATATTATACGTTTGACAATTTTTGTGAATGATAAAATGTTTAAAGAAATTAAACACCTAGAAATTGCGAAACTGACATTTATCCATTGTTTATTTGACCTATTGACAGTCTTTACAATCATCTTTTAATTATTGTTTAAGTGCTACTCTAGTTCAAAATCTGTAAACATGGTGGCTATAATATTATAGAATGTTAGGTTAACTTGGGCCTTCAGGCATAAGCAGGCAAAAACTTGTTGCTACTCGAACAGCTGTTTTTAAAGGTTAAAACCAAAATGAGCTGGTACTCTGTTTGACGCAAGCTTCAAGTCAGTACTTGGAAATATCTCCTTCAGATAATTGATCATTTTTCCAGGGTTCTTTTAAAGAACATCTTTTATTCTAAACTTCCTTTTTTAAGTGACTAATCCCCCTCACCTGCTTTTGAGAGGCACATTGGTAGCTTAAGTTCCTTACCACAACACTTTCACTTCAGCTTTTAGTCAGATGATGAGCAGTAGCTATGCAAACTTTTTACTCATAGTGACTTTGGCCCAGATTTGATACATTTACTTTTACAAAGCTGTGTTGTTTCTCAATCATCAGTAGTACATAAGATTGAAAAAATATATCCATTTTAAACTTACCTGAGCTTTATCCAAAGATCTACAAAATGTTCATTAGACTTGGAGCTTTTGTTTGTTTAGATCTGATTAACAATTTGGCACACGTAGATTCAAGTCAACTTTTCTAAGTAGCGATTAAAAACATCACACTAACTTTACAAAGTGAGCAAAAGCTAAAGGAGCTTGAATACTTTCAAAAATGACTCAGTGGGTCACTGCATGTTGGGATACCCTTAGGGTAGCCGGGTTTCAATAGAGACGTGTGTCTGTGTTCGACCAAACCCTTTAATGTACCATCAGAATTAATGAATCAGAGTGCAAAGGATAAAAGTGCAGCTGTACACGGGCACCTGCACTCTCCTCACTCACAATGCAAGCACACACCAGCCCTCTACCTGCAGCTGGCGACTGATTGAGCTGTTCCCTACCCAAGAGACCCACTCAATGAGGGACACGTGTGTCTCCATCACTAATTACCCCCACCCTGCCGAACACCAGCTTGGCAAGTGTTCACCTCTTGCTCCTTTTCTACTCCTTAACAAGAAGGTTGATACTGCAGTTTCATCTGTCTCCATAAATCAACGTATCTTTCTGTATTCTCTTTGTTAGTCCGTGGGGGGGGGGGGGGGGGG